>PVJH01000659.1:249366-279014 GCA_004026705.1 Nesogale talazaci
GGGGGGGGGGGGGGGGGGGGGGGGGGGGGGGGGGGGGGGGGGTAGCCACTGCAGCAAGGCACGAAGATAATAACAGAGATACTGTTTTTGATTTATCTCACTAGTCAGCGATGTGCTTTTGGAAACTTGGAGGAAGCCAATTTTCACAGTTAAATGTAAGCATAGGAGCCACGCATCTAGGAATAAAACAGACAGTGAATTTCACCAGGCTGACTTTTGCGTGCTCATTAGATTGCTTCAAGATGGAGAGGAGAGAAACGCAATGGATGTCCTCATTGACCACCAAAGCACTTCAGCAAATCATTTGTTTGTTGTTTGGGGGAAGTCACTTGGAATCTTTTTACCAGTTCTAACAGCTAGACGTCTTCATGGACATAGCACAAAAGAACACAACGCCCCCCAGGCCTGTGTCATCTTCACTATATTTGAACTCAATGTTGCAGCCACTGTGTCTGTCATTCCAGCTCATGGTGGACCTTCCTCTTTCTCGAGGGTTCTCTGCTTTACCAAGCATGTCCTCCTCCCAGAGACTGATCCTTCCTCAGAAGATATCCAAAGTATGAGCAAAGACATCTCACCATCCTTGCTTCTCGGGAACATTCCAGCTGTTCTTCTTTCAGTTGTGCACCTTCTATCTTCTGGCATTTATGGCATGTCATATCATATGTATGACATATCGCTCTCCTTTGCCAACACCATAATGCCAATGCATCGATCCATCCCTGCTCTTCCTTATTCATTGTCCCATTCTCAGGTGTGTATAAGAGAATTAAAATTCAGTGCACTGTCGCCTTCCAAGTGTTCCCCAACACTTTAGAAGAGGGCTGGTGCAACTGATTTGCCCAGTGCAATGCATCATTTGATTTCTTAATTGTCATTTTCATTATGGATCCAAGTGAAATGAAATCAACAACAGCATTGATTATTTTCTCTGTTTATCATGACGTTACTTGTTGGTCAGTTTTGGGCATTTTTGTTTTCTTTATTTTGAGGTCTAAGTCATACTGAAGGCTATAGTCATTGATCTTCATCAGTAAGTACTTCTAGTCCTGGGGATCAGTAAACAACACTGTGTTGTCTGAATGTCAAAAGTTGTTCATGATTCTTCCTCCTATTCTGATGCCAAATTCTTCCTCAAATAGTACAGATTTTTGAGTTACTTACTCACCATACAATGGAAAGAAGTATGGTGAAAGGATACGGCCTTGATAAGTACCTTTTCCTGATTTTAAACCACTCGCCACCCTGTCTCTTGGTCTAAATACCAGTTGAAGTTACATTAAAAACCCACCAGCAACGAGTCGATTTCAACTCATGATGGACCCTATCTCGGGCTCTGAACCTTTAAGTCTCTACAAGAGCAGAAAGCGTTGACTTCCTTCCTCACAAGGAGCAGCTGATAGATTTGCACCTCCAATCTCACCTGAGATACCACCCAGGGTCATGGGTCAACTCTCCAAATTGTGGGAAAGATAGGGGTTTAAGAGGAGTCTGAAACAATATACCTAATAAGAGAAATTTGTGCTTCTGGACTACCTCATTCAGCATTGCTACCTAGAGCAGAAGTGTCCTAAAATATGGACCAGTTGTTGATCTTGATATCTAAATGTCGGAGATCACATTGACTGCTGTCACAGTCAGTTTTTGAAAGGATGCATTTCTTTTGTAAGTAAAATATTGTATGCACGCCTCTCTGAGCTGTTTGCTGTGCTGTGGCCCGCATCCTACTTACCTGTACACAGAAAAACAAAAGGCACCTTCAGCTTGCCTTGAATCTTGAGGTGTGCCATATGTAAATGCCTAAAAATCACACCTTTTTCAGTCCTAGAACATTTTTAATTTTTCACTTCGGCATATAGACAGGTTCAGAATTTTAAAACCAATTTTAATTTTCCAAGGAAGGAGAAAGAAAGAGAAATGAAAATTTAAGCTCAGAGGGGTGCAGGCAGATGGAATGAATCACTTATTGTCATTGAGGGCTAAATTCAGGTATGAGACTTCTTGTAGTCAAGTTCAGTAGAATTTTTGGATTAGATCGTTTTCATTGTTCAGGAAAAGGATGAGAAGGAAAACACAAATTTGACTGTAATAGATGATATGACAATATCCAACCCAACGATGTTACATGGGAATGAGATTGAACATAAATCCAGCTAAAGGTTAAGTAAAATTCTTTTTAGATTTTTCATTGGTATTGTCACTTAGCACAGTTCGATTTTGAAATGAATGTGTCTGACATTGATTTGCCAAATCCTGGGGAAATGATCTCCGTGGAGGTAATCTTCCCAGGCCCGACATGCAACAGAGAAAGCCTCAGCTGAATCATGGCTAATTCTGACATTCAGTTTTTCTAAAATTAGTTAGCCAGCTAATCGATCTTTGAGGATGAGAGCATTTTATAGAAATCTGTCAGATGGATTTGATTCTCAGGTTGGTTACAAGAGGTAGGTCATCAAATGTCCTCTGCTGTTCTTATCAGAAAGGTACAACCCTTCTCATATATCGCACCATGTCCAAATGCTTGTTTTAAAAATTTAAAACTAGCTTGTTGTGCCTAATTTATTTTCCTCTTTCACAAAACTACTTTGACAATGTTGCAGAAAAGAAATGGATATAGAATACTGCAACTGGGGAACATGGTTTTGAATACTGAGGTACTTTATAGGAAAGTCAGGAAAATGACACTTTGTGGGTCATTGATTTGAATAGCAATAACCAATTGAGGGGCTTTGCAACCAGACAGGGCATTGGAATAATTCAAGTCAAGATCAAGTCAAGTATTCTAAAGTGTCAGGTGCTAAACTACCAGATTTGGTCAGGCTTCATTGGAGAAGTTGCTGCATATATTCAATTATAAGTTGAGTTTTCCAGCACATTTTTAATGCAGTTTTTGTGGTAAAATTAGGTGCCTTGGTGGGTATTCAGGTCAGCTTATAAGCTGACATACTTAATAAATTTAATGTAGGAGGGGGGAAAAACCAGAGAATTGCTTAACTGATGGAGCTGAAGAATTTTTAAGCCCCAAATTCAACATGCTGTTACTGAGTTGAACCCTTCTAACTGATAGAGACCCTGTACTAGTCACCAGACAGTTGGTTCCAATGACAGCCCCCCACCTCCCTCACCCCCGTTTCAGCATAGAATTATGCTCCATAAGGTTTCTAATGACTGTGAGCTTTTGAAAGTAGCTCTCCAGGCCCTTCTACCAAGAAACCTCTGCATGGATTCAAACCTCCAACCTTTTGATCGTAACAAATGGCTTAAGGATTGGCACCACCCACAGACTCCTTAGGTGAATTTTTAATCTGAAGGACTGGAATATCAACGTAGAAAACCTTTTGACAGAACCAAATGGAAATTAGGATTCTAGTCTTCCATTCAGGTAGCACCTTTGAGCAGAGGACCAGATCATTTACAGTAGCTGGTTAGAAGGTATTGTCCAACAAGAAACATTGACATGGTTAGCTGGGTTATGTCGTTGCTGTGGCTCTTGTCTCTTTGAAGATTTTTGAGCTCATAATCCATCTTCCAACTTAGATTTCCTTTACTCCATCTATTCCATGGGACAGAGTAGGACTGTCCCAAAAGGTGTCCGATCCCATGCACTTTTGTGGAAGCAGGCTGCCACATCTTCCTATGGAGAAGCTGGTGGATTTGAACTAGCAAGTTTTTCGCTTTTTAACTATTGTGCTACCAAGGTCCTAGTCCAGATTAGTGGTATTTCTTGTTGAGCTATTTCACCCCAAAGTAGCACAAGGATTGAAGAAAGGAAGAAAATAAAGTCATGTTACTAAGTTATAATGGACTGTAATTGAAGTTATAAGCTAGGGTAAAGAGTAAGCAAACTTTCAAAGTATCACAGAAAACCTTAATGCCATATAAAAAGGCCATATGAATCATTGAGGGCCATATCATCATAAGTTTGAAGTCATTGCAAACATGAATTTAGCTATAAGTAGGAAAAAAACAAATATTATCCCCCCCAAAAAAATGGTGTACTACATAAATGCAAAACCTTATTTCACTAAGCAATTCATCAAAAGTAAAAGTTTCCTTCTTTAAAAATGGCCACACACCTCTCACCTTAAAATATTAAGAAGTAAGGGAATATTTGTTTTGTTTTGTTTTAACCCCCAACCCCGGGAAGATTTTAACTAACAGGGAATTCTCATTCATCAGCCATTAGGAAAATTTGTCAAAGCAGACAGTATTAGCATTCGGTCAGCCTTTGTGAATGTACATCTGCAGAACTTAAAAGGGAAGATGGAAAAAAAAACACTTTTCAAAAAAATATATAGTCATGTGTCCTGATTCACTTTACTACGCCATTTCTTTTCGAATTTCACTTGGCGTGTAGGTGTATTTCCTGCTCTACAGAAAGGGACTCATGCTCAATGAAACCTGAGATCTGTTTTACCAGATGAAATAGGTTTTGAGCGTAGTACTCATGTCAGCACCAGTTAGTGGCTTGGAAGATGGTAGACCAGAGGTTCTCAACCTGTGGGTCGCAACCCCTTTGGGAGGCAAACAACCCTTTCACAGGGTTTGCCCAACTCCTAACAGTAGCAAAATTACAGTAATGAAGTAGCAACAAAAATAACTTTGTGATTCAGGGGGTCACCACAGCACGAGGAACTGTATGAAAGGTCCGTGGCGTGAAGAAGGTTGAGAACCCCTGCTGTAGAAAGGGTTTTAGTGCTGTGCTCCTTTCTCTGATACAGGCATCTGACATGTTCTTCTCAAAATCCTATAATATGTAAAAACTCTACCAAAGTGCTTCCAAACACCCATCTCCGCAAACACATCGCTGCCCCCAAACCCCTTCTACCCAGACATAGTGAAGTCACTGCTCTCTGACAAACCTGTAAGTCACCATCATCTGTGCCATGCTACACGTCACTGCACCATGCAATCTAAAGGACCATGCGATCACCCTCACTCCCCGTCACTCTAGCAATGGGCTCATTAATAGTGACCTCCGTTTTTAAACAGGAGAATATTTTAGAACCCACTTGAAACAAGACTTTTTTTTTTAGTTCTTCCAACGTTGAATTCCTACATTAATGGTCTTCTTTTGTGTGCACAGTCCTAAGTCTCCATCTACATGCAATGGCGAAGGCCTATTGGGCTTAGGGAGGTATGTGAAAATCGATGAATTCTGAGTAGACCTCTTTGGGGACAAGGGAAACGGCCCGTTTCAGCAAGTGGACGTGTTAAGCAAGAGAGATGGCAGTTGAAGATCTAGCGGGAAGCAGTTAAGAGCTCTGGAATCAGGCACAGTCACTCAAGCTGCCATGTTGACTCATCGCTGCCCACTGGGGGTTTCTGAGGGCAACTTTATGGGAGTAGAAAGGCCAGTCTTTCCCCCGCAGAGCTGCTCATGGTTCTGAACTGCTAGCCATGTGGCTCCCAGCCCCGTGCATAATCACCGCCTCATCAGGGCTCCATCAGGAAAACTCATAACGAGTTAAGAGCTAGAGCTGATCGGACATGCTCACATTTCAGGTGCTGTTCGCTCGCAATGCTTGATCTAGAGAGTCTGGATTTCAAGAACTAGCACATTCCCTCTGCTGTAGTTGGGCTACATTTTAGAAAGGCCATCTATGTTCAGTTCTCAGTACCAGCCCAAGTGTTGTTGTGGTTACGTGTGGGGCTGCTGAGTTTAAGGTCCGCAGTTCGACACCATCTACAGCTCTGCTGGAGAAAGAAGGGACTTTCTATTCCCATAAAGAGTTACGATCTCAGGAACCCAGCCAGGGCAGGGACACCATGCGTGAATCAGCATCATCGCAACCAAGACAGTGAGTTGGGGTTTTTTTTTGTTTTTTGTGGTTTGGGTTTTTTTTTTTAGAGTACTATTTTTTAAAAGAATTTTGACTGCTATTTGCATAAGGAACCCTTTAAAGAATTTTAAAGGCCCTTTCCTTTTTAGAAGCCTGAAAAATATTCCTCTTAGAGCCAGAGCAATGGAAGGGGTCAAACGTAAATATGGAGAGAGAAGGAAAGGATATTTCCTTAGTGATGGACATGGATAGAATTTGGGGGTAAAATGAACACAAGTAGAGTGGACCATATGTACATCCATGGGACAGAGTGAGAGAGAGTGACAAAAGCTTTGGGAGAAAATATTATGTCCAAGATGCTGGCAAGGCATTTTTGTGACCACTCTTAGTCAAGGTGAGAGAAGCTCTAAACTTGTATACAGAGAAGCTGAATTTAGAAGTGGGTTGTGGGAAACATCTGAACAAAGACCAGTAGTGATAGGCATTGGTGGCTTTCCCTGTTCACAGACCACTTCAAGACTCAGTTCTCCAATGGCATGCAAGTATGACTCCTTGCAGCCTAACAGGTCTTTATGCAGTATTTTGGAGACATGAAAGCCAGAATCTATTTTCTGTCAACGTACTGAAGGTTTCAAGACTAGTCAATGACGGAACCAGGAATTGAAAACATCTGATACCATAGAGTAAATAGTGAGTGTATGTAAGTGCACTGCAGTGCCTATCCAGTGATGATTAGAGTTATAGAAGAAGAGTGTCCCAAGGGGAGGAAATACGATGCTCACAATTTAGAGCACACCTATTTTTAGGGACTGGAAAAAGTAAGTCCAATAGAGGAAAAGGAGGAAGAGCAGTTATAGAGGAAGAAGAAGACAAGAGGAGGGGTTCTCCACAATCCCAGGAGAGGGGCAGAAGGAGACCTTTCTCTATGTTTCTCAAAGTACGACATATTAATGCAGAGAGCATTGTAATGACCCAGCTGGGCTGCAAAAGCAGATGCCTGTCATTTATCCTAGAATATGGACTATTGTATAAAAGTCTTTAATTGCCAGGAGGATGCTGATACCCCCTCCCCGAACCCCCCCCCCCCCGAAATGCGACAGTCAGCCAAAAATAAATTTCAGAACCTATAGAAGATCAGGATAACCAGTTCTGGAAACATATTACATTGTTTTCTGTTTTGTTTTTCATTTTTTGTTTGGTTTACTGCATATTTGCCTCATTCTGATTGATCATGTTAACTTCACATGTTTGGGTTTTAGTTTCTGACTTACATGATAAATCCCTTGATGGCCAGTCCATGTCGTATTTTCTGGAATCTCCATATTGCCTAACACAGATTGGCACACACAGGCTGATAGGAAATGTGAGTGCTCTCTGCATGTGGGTGATTAATCATCACTTGGGTTCTTCCAAAGGCATTACCATCCTCAGTGCCAAATGCACATTTGTTTAAAATGTGCACTTAAATTTGAATGAATCTGCCTAAATGGGGCCATCTGTTCGCAGACAGTTTCAGAAGTGTTTCAATACAATTTTACCTTTAAAGGGACAAACACAAGACCATGTCTGTGAGACGTAAAGGCGTCCTTAAATAAATACCGAGAACACACCAGCTCTCCACTCACACTTAAACAGTTACATGTAGGAGTATTTCCTGAGATTTGAAAATAATTCAACTTAGAGGACACCAACAACTACTTCATGCTGAAAATATTTATGAGACGTTAGGAAATCATAGGCATGGACTTCAACAGCACATTACAGTATTTTAATTACAGACTCCAGAAGTAGAATTCAATTTGATATGCATATCACATTCCTTTGAAATGGATACACTCAGCCAGCATTGGTTAATGGCCCCCATTTCCATTGTGGACTGAAACTTCCCATGATGAATTTAGATGCTAACTGTTAAGGATGGTCTCCATGTCGTCCTTTATATCGATTGCCCATTTGACTTCCATTGCAGAACCATAGGGACTTAGTGTTGTGTGAAAGTAGCAGTGAAGTGAAACCCATATTTAAGTTCTGCAAATAGCTTGCAGTCACTTCCAGAACACCTCAACCGAGGTTCCAAATTTGAGTTTGTGGTTTCACGTGCACGGTCACTCGCTGATCCACTTCAGCATGCAAAATCACACACCGACTAGGTTTGGGTATTGTTTCTGTGGCAACGAGTCACGGGCCAAATGGTCAGTCCATTTAGCTCATTTAGCTCTATATCATCATCACAAAAACAAAGCCACTATTTTGACATATGTGTCGTTTGCTGGTTGGTATATATCAACTATGGTGTTTGTCCAGGGTTTATATTTACAGAAAGGACTTCTGGTTGAAATGGCATCCGACTGCATGGGTGTGTCTACACACTCAGGGATCCCTCTTGAAATTCTTTGATAACCTCATTTGTTCAAAGGTGGGGCCACAAGCATACTTAGTTCTCTGAGCATGCATTTGGAATACGTTTGAAAGGATGAGGCTGTGAACGGAGCACTGTAGATAATGCATGTTGAGATGGATTTCCTTCTTTACAAGATCTAAATCCCTAAGTTGTAGGGAACAGTGTGACCAACACTCATGTTTTTACAACCCTGGATTTGCTTCTGATACTTTTTAAATAAAAGGAATAAAGCAGAGAATACTGCAGGTAAAACAGACGTCTCAGTGTTTACCTTTTATCACCTTCCTCAGAAAGGTAAGTCCCATCATTAATGTGCTGCATACCTCCCATCTTTATGTGCTGTAATAACATAATTTATACCACCATGGTTTTCTTTAATTACATCAGTTCTAACATAGTGTTCATATCACTCTGTGATTTGCATTCAGTTTTAGTCATCTGTGTCAATCTATCCAAAAGTCGCCTCATTTTAACTTCTCTAATACTCCATTGATTTTTCATCTTTATTCATTCATCCTTTCCAACACAAATGTCCATTGAGGCTGTACATCTTTTGTCAACCACTTGTTCTCCCAAACACCGATTCAGTGGATGTCCTCATCTTTCACATCTATAGCTAAATACACATAAGAGAATACATCAGTCCTTCTGAGAAGAAATTCCTCCAGAAGAAATGAGAATGCTCCTTAAAAACAAGGGGTGGAGGAGCCACAGGTTCACTCACTTTAAGACCAGGACATCATGCCTGGTAAAATCAAGGGTCAGCAAAGTCTAAGGAAACTGTCAATGACTTGACTTACTCTTGCAGTCATGACAATGGCCTCACAGATGCCATCCATGGTACAGGTGGCGAATTTGGACTGCTAACCTTGAGGTTTAGCAGTTCAGCACTTACCCAACTGTGCCACCAGGTATCTATATTAATATAGTAAATATCTGTAGCTATAGATAGATTTATCAGATGTCAAGTGTATTTCCTAGAAATTAATCTACCTACCAGGAGAGAGAGAGATACTGATGATAGAAAATAGATCGATTGATCAATCGATAGATATCATCTCCTGGTAGAAGATTTATCTCCAGGAAATATACTGGTAGTCTACTGCTGGGCTATTGTTTAGATGCATTTTCAACTTTACCAAATATTGGTCAGATTTATCGAAGAAACATTTTTACAATTTATAGTCCCATGAGCAGTATATAAAAGTTTCCATTTTTTTTTTGAATCCGCAACCAACACTTCTATAGTCAGATGCTCTTTTTTAACTTTGTTCTCCTCTGATGGGCATGAAATCATTTATCACAAGGGTTCTGATGTATGTTGTTGCTGTTGGGTTCCATCAAGTTGGTGCAGACACCTGTCAGTGACAGGACGTGGCACTCAGGCATCCTCACAAGTGTTCTTATGTTTAAGCTCCTTGTAGCATCTGCTGTATCAATCCATCACCTCGAGGGCCTGCCTCCTCTACACTGCCCCTTCATTTTACCACGCATGATGTCTTTCAAATTGATGTAGCCCCTAGCTACTTATGAGCATGGGCACTGCTTCAAATATTGATTAACCATTTTCATGAGGTTTTTTTCTTTATGGATTGCTTGTCTCTTTTTCTTATTTTTCTGAGTTTATGTTTTTTATTGATTCGTAGGCGTTGTTTTCAAGATTCAAATAGCATCGGTCTTCTGTCAGCTATATGCATAATAAATACCCTTTCCTAGTCTTTTAACTTCATAGTATACTTTTATCAACTAGGAGTTTTTAAAAAAAATTTTTTTGAGTCATCTTGCCAAATATTTTTTACATCGATGCTTCTTTTCATGTGTTTTATATCATTTTTTAAAAGAAAACACAACCTTGGGTTATTTTAGATGTGCATCCGTATTTCCTTGTGTTCATGTGAAAGTTTATTTTATTTTACCAACAGCCTTATTCCACTGCAGTATTTTATTTGTATGTGTGATGTGAAAAGCATTAGGCTATCCTGATTTACCAGCAGCACTTATGAATTAGCCTTTCTCTTCCCACTGTAGAAACTCTGGTGACATATTGATTATGCATTGGGCTACTAACCACAAGGTACACAGTTCGAAACCACCAGATCCTCTGCTGGAGAAAGACAGGGCTTTCAACTCCTATAAACTGTCACAGTCTCCAAAAGGGAAGTTCTGCCTTGTTCTGTTGTGTCACAGTGAGTGAGCATCAATTTGAAGCCAGTGAGTTTGGCTTTCTTTTCCCCCCGCCACCCCCTGTGATGTACCATCACCTCTGACCTAACAGTGTTCTTACATAAGCACATCCCACTGCACAAGTCCATTAGTCCCATCCTGAACCAACAGTACATAGCTTTATCTACTGTGGCTTCTGGTATATCGTGGCCTATGGCAGATCATTTCCCCATTGATGGCTCTTCCCCGGAATTAATTATTGCAAGTATTGCAATATTTGCTCTTTTATATGATTTTAAAATCAGTTTATTTGTCTTGATCCACAAATCACATCTGTAGCATTTTATTGTAATTGGATTAGAGATATAAGTCATTAAATAGAGGTAGTATATAAATTAATTTTGAGCTTTTCTCTCTTTCTCTCTCTATGTGGAGAGAGAAAGAGATTTCACACATCTATTCAGGTTTTCTTTTTGTGTTTTTACTATTTATTATTTTTCCTATAGATTTCACAGTGTTTGAGATGAAGGCTTGTTATTTCATATCTTTTCTGGTTAATTATTGCTGGACTGATAAAATTTCATTAATTTTTGCATCTCAATCTTACATTTGCAAATCTGCTAAATTTTTTAGTTCTTAATAACTTAGAGATGCTCTGACATTCTTATGTCATCCACCATCCTTTCTGTACCTAATGACATTTCAACTTTTCTTTTGTTTTTGTTTGCCTTGCAATTATGTCTCTCTCTCTCTCATACACACACACACACACATACACACACACACACACACACACACACACATTCATCCCCCCTCATCTCCCTGTTGAATAGTGGCCGTGACAGTGAGTATCCTTGTGTTGAAGTTGTCATTACAACTGTGATCATGAATTATCCTCCTTTTAACCCTCTTTCTTTAATGTCGACATTAAGCATTTGCAATGTAGCTAGCCAAGTTCAGGAATGGATTCTGGTCATGTTGTGAGATAAAGTTATATTGGTAAGAGAACCCAAATGACTCCTTTCTGACTTTCTGAATCCACCCACTTCTGTTATCAGCCAGTCAAGGGGGGTTTGGGAAAGAACTTGATTTAACGGTCTCGGCATTGAAGGGTCTGCCAGTGTCTTTGCTCTGTACGATGGTGTTAGCTTCATGGGCAGTGTTCTCTCTTGGTATTATTCAAAATCTTCATTTTTCTAATTGCCTTTGTTTTGCCATTTCTTTTTATAGACGCCTATGAACCAAGCTTCGACTCGTTCCCACTGCATTTTCACTATTCACTTAACAAGCAAGGAACCAGGGTCTGCAACGGTCCGTCACGCCAAACTCCATTTGGTTGACCTGGCTGGTTCAGAACGAGTTGCAAAGACTGGAGTAGGAGGCCAGCTTCTAACAGAGGCCAAGTTTATCAACTTGTCACTGCATTACTTAGAACAGGTAAGCTAGAGTGCGATGTAACCATAGCGACTGTTTGCTGTGCACGTACCATGTGTCACATAGATGATAACATTTTCTAGGTATTGTTTCAGGTAAGCTTCTCAAGAAACCTATAGATTCGTAGCTATTAGTCCCATTTTACAGATTTTGAAGCTCAGCCTCAAGAATTTCTCAAGGTTACCCAAATAGTGGTGGGGTGAGGATTTCAGCCTAGATTTGATTGATTGACACCAAAGCTGTTCTTTAACAATCATTGTTCTACTTCTCACATTTGTTGTAAAATTAGTAAGGGATATGAGTGCAGATGACAAATGGCCTACTACGGCTGCTTTTTGAGGCAAGTAGATTGGCTTTGGGAACATCACCGAGAGATGACCCATACTTCTTTAGCTTCTGGGGGCTTCATCGAGTTGGTAACTGAATCGACAATGGTCTCCTTTGCCTTATGTACCTTACCTCCCCACTCCAAGTTGACTCCATTCCACCCCCACCCCTTCCAGTCAAAGCTCTATTTTTATTTCCTGACATTAACTCCAAGGGCAGGTAAAGCTCATTAGAGTTTAAGCCAAATAAATCTTCCAGGAAGAAAGAAATGTCCTTCTTTTACATGAGTGGATTGAATGAACTGATTCCTCAAGTTTTTTTTCAGCAGAGTGATTATAAATGCTATGAGATGAATGGTAAAGGTGGCTACTATTCCCAATTCTAAACAAAGAAAGGGAGAGAGAAATGCATGAATGAAAACTGGAGTGGAGACATACAGAGTCCAGTGACGAGGTGGAAGGGGTGGTTAATGAATATTCAAGGCTAAAAGATATGAGAAAAGAAACAAGCAAAGACCCTTATTTGGAGCTGACTAAATAAACCCCTGTGAGCTTGAGGTAGTCTGTATGCTAAGACCATTTTAAATGGGGGATTCGCTGAGAACAGATTGAGAGATGCCTACACCTGTGTGAGCAAGGTGCTCCCCGTAGAGAACATCCCAGTATCCTGCATCCCAGTGGGCAGCATCGAAGGGGTCAAGCCTGGGTGGCATTCATAGGAGCTTGTGATTTTTCTCAGAAGCATCAGCATTCCTGGGCATGTGCGCACTCAAATATTACCCTCTCCTTAAATGAAACCCAGTTTTTTCCTTAATCGGATACTCACGGAGCGTTGCTATGAAAGCATAATGGAGCATATTCAAAGGGTTTTATTGCAAAGAAATCTGCATACTTGTTTCAAATGGCAGTCCTCACCACTTTAATTCCCATTACGTCCATCTGCTCATGCAAAATTATGTCTTTGAACCAATTACAATCACCCAAGAGAAATGTTCTGCCCCCGACTCCATTTTCGCCCCTTTCGCTGCCCGACCTTTCCAAACTGCTGATTGTTGTTAAACTGCTCTCTTCTCACATTTCTTATCAGCAAAATTCTTGAAGCATCAGTCCTCTTGATGACAAAAAACTTCGACATAAATATAGATATATACACGCACTCATCAGAATACATTTATATGTGTTTCTATACAGAGGATTTATAAAAATGCTTATAGAAGAAAAACATCATAGCCACCATAACTACTGGCAGTTTTCTAAATCAAATAACTATGTTGCCAAATCAATATTCTTATATAAAACATTATATAACATTATAAAACCTTATCCTCTGTATTGATATAGATTATATATGCTATGCATGTTACATATTTTATTCTGTGCATTACTTTTTTAACAACTATTTGCAGGAGAACTATAATGTGCCAAGAGCTATATCACACTCTAGAAACCCTCCCTGCCATTGAGTCAGTTTCAACTCACAGTGACTCAGTAGGACAGAGTAGAAGTGCTCCCTGGGGGTCACTGCTGACTTTGTGATTCTCAGCTCAATACTTTAACTACTGGGCCACCAGGGCTCTTCCAGGTCTTAGACTCAAGTGGTATACAGAAGAGAAAGAGTTCTGGGTCTATAGAAACAGTCAGAATCCCCTGTAGAAATCCATACCTTGGTCATCATAAGTATGTACCTGGAATGCTGGAGAAGACAAAATAAAGCATGAGGGAGGCTCATCACGGGCTATCCAACCTATCCTGATGGAATTGAAAGTATGACATTAGAGAGAAGCCAGAAAAATGAGTGGGAAATTACCAAGCCAGGATGCCAGAGAGAGTTTCAGGTAGCAAGGACCGGCGGGACCAAGGGAGCACGCCAGCCTGCCAGTCCAGGGATTGATGGACTCAAGGTCTCACAGACATTCGCTGGCCATTGATCTGAGTTCTCTGAATGTGATGCACCTGTTTCGTCTCCACATACAGCACCCCTGCAGTTGTTAAACCTTAAATCATTTTATTGGCTTATAGTTCACATACCCTGCAATTCAATCATTCAATCATATTAAGAATAGTTGTGCAATCATTAAACATTCCATTTTAGAACATTTTCTTCTTTCTCTTGCTCGTTGTTAGTGCTCCATTTCCCCCCAACGTCCCCTGCCAGCACCTTAGGTAGTTATTAACTTAGTCTCTATAGATTGACCTGGATTTCTTATACCAGAAAAAAAAATCATATAAAACAAGAAACCAATAAGCAATAACAACCAAAATAATGACAATGACAAAATAAGATAAGACAGAAAAATCTCAGTTGAAAAGTGTTTTCACAGGGGCTGAGCCCCGGTGGCATAGTGATTGAGTGTGGGACTGCGGCCCCTGGACGTGGCGGTTCAAATCCAGCAGCAGCTCTCCAGGAGCAAGACTGGGTAGCTCCCACGACCACCAGAGGGCAGTGATGCAAAAAAAAAAAAAAGAAAGAAAAGTGTTTTCACAGGAGAGATTGAGATTAGAACCCAGACAATGTAGAGAGGTTAGAGGGGAGAAAGGACTTTTCCGTGGTGTGGGATTTGCAAGAGAGAGTCTGTGAGTAGCTTCCACAGAACAGGAAGCAGGCAGAGGAGAAAATTTGGGGATTCTGAGCAGATAGAAATGGATGAGTGAGAACAGCAACAAATGCACAGCGACAAGAATAATAAAGAGAGTGGGTAGATACTTAATAACAGGATTCAGGGGCCTGATCTAATTAAATTCCCCTTTCTATCATACTTTATTATGCAGCTAATGAGACTGGGAGCCCAACACAATTTCACTTAATTAGCTTCTTCCCTTCGTGTACTCACCCAGCAAGTTAGGATTGAGTGGCCCTGGGTGCTGGGCGCGACGTTAGGCGAAGGGAAGACGCTTGTGACGGAGAAAGCCCTCGTGCCGTCACGCTGTGCAGGGCCGGGGGGAAGCAAATGAACAGATACAGACTGACAACACAGTACGGTAACCGCTGCCATCGAAGCCCAACTCAAGGTGGCTGCAATTCAAGATCGCCTCTAAGTCTCCGTTTCAACACATACTGGGTTTGAAAGTCAACTGGCTACCGGGTGGTCTTACATGAATTAGCAGAGAATCCTTTGGAGACATTCCCCCAAAGATCTGCCATTGTTCTTCTGGGCACCATGGGGCAGCCTCCCACCTGTTCGCTGGGGCGTCACCTTTCCCGAGCTGAATGGACCTCAACGGGATCCCAAGAAAATAGTTTTCTGTCTGCACGGAGGCCTCCTGAAGCAGGCAGTGCTTTTCCCAAGTTTCTCCCTCAAAAACATTTCAAACCACAATAACAGGGTACATCTTGGCCCTAAAAGTGGAGCCCCTGGGAGGAGAGGGGAGGAGGCGGGCGTGCTGTCTCACTGTCAGCCTCACGGAGTGCCCCTGAGGTGACCCGCGTGGTCTCTGTCCGCCCAGGCATCAAGTGAGAAACCACGGAGAAGGGCGAGTGTTGTGCTCCCCACCTCGTCAGGAATCAGAAACGGGCGGCTCCCAGCGGGCTTACCGACCTTCCATGGGGCTTCTGCAGAGCTTAGGTTTCCATTTGGCTTCCCCTGACTGGGCTGAGTATGGAAGAAAAGATAGCGGTGCCAGTTGTAACCACTCTGAAAATTATTCTGAGAATAATTTTCCATGTCCTTTTCAGCTCCTTCAAAGAAAGTCTCTTGAGCTCACTCAGTAGTAAACCAAACTGTTGATTCCCAGCACAACCTCGAGATACTTAGAGACGTGATTAAGCTGAATGTGTGGTTCCCCTCCTTTGCCCAAAGAGTGGCTGTGGGGACGCTCCTCACTGGGGAGAAACATGAAAGCCAAAGTGGACGTCTACCTGAGAGCAAAAAAAAAAAAAATCCCACTAAGAAAAGTTGGATGGCCATCTCCATTCCCTGTACTACACAGAAGGCCATTGGATTCCTGCTCAGTTCAGAGGTCACGGGTAGCTCCACCAAGTCTATTCACCTTGGTCATTGTCCCAAACACCTGCCATTCCTGGAGCACGATGGGAGTTTGTCTTTGGCCCCACGTGGGCGGGGCTTGCCGTGGTATTCCCAGAGCTCCTGCACCATCCTTCGGAGCCTCTGAGAGGGTGCCAACCAATTCTGAGTCTGGGACTAGGTTATGTGCCTAAAGCAAGTTTCCAGAAGGATCCTGAATGAAATTGCCCAAACAGTCCTGCTCAACCCCTAACACCTTTTTTACTTTACAAAAGAAAGATAGATAGATAGAAATCACCCCAGAAATGGTCTCTCTTATCTTGAAAGCATTCCTGTGAGAGAGGCAGCTATGTGAATGTCACATAAATAAGTATCATTTCAAATAATGGCAACTATTTTAAGACTATATAGTAGAGTAGCAGCCTGGGAAATCATTGTGTCCTTTGTTTGTTCGTTTGTTCATTTATCGGTTGGTTTTGATGAAGGGATAACCGTTAGACTGCTAACCCCAAGGTCAGCGGTTCAAACCCCATCAGCAACTCCACAGGAGGAAGATAACAATGCTCTGCTTCCCGAAAGATTTACAGTCTTGGAAGCCCTGTCCCTTCCGCTCGCAAGGAGTTGGAATAGACTCCCTGGCAATGGGCTTGGTGGTTTTATTTAAGAAAAGCCATCTCCCTTGGAGATGAAGTGTGAGCCAAGAAGCCATCGGAAATCAAGGGTTTTCCAGAGCCAGAGAACAGCAAGTTCAGACGCTCTGGTGTGGGGACAAGCGTGGCATGTTGCAGCAGCAGCCCCGGGGTGGGGAGGGCGGTCACCCTGCATGTAGTGATTGTTTTCTCTGTGTGTTGTTACTGCCATTGCAGCTCCATTGTTTGTCATGTGTACACGTTCTGCCAAGGGAATCCAGTGTTTTTCTAATTCTCCACAGGTGATCATTGCCCTTTCAGAAAAGCACCGTTCGCACATCCCCTACAGGAACTCCATGATGACCAGTGTCCTGAGGGACAGCCTGGGAGGGAACTGCATGACAACCATGATTGCAACACTCTCTCTGGAGAAGAGGAATGTCGATGTACGGTACTTCTTGCTGGAAGTCCCCCGACTGGGTTTGACACTGTGGATGTATGAGATGAAGTTGAGGGTCCAGGCTCGGTTTCCACCTTGCAGGGGTCAAACTTTGGGTTACTGGCCATTACACATTGTAGTAACCTCATCTGAGATCCGACTCTGGAGCACAGCATGATGGGGAGCAGACGCTTCACATGCAGACTCTGGAAGGCTTACTGGTGAGCAACTTCAGAGCGATGACTCATCAGTTTCTGAAAGGTTTTACTCATGGCTCCCAATGTTTTCAGTGTTTGAAGGATGGTTTTCTTAAACATTTTCCTGTGAATTAGGCAAAGGCTCACTGAGCAGATCATAATTTTACACTCGACCCTCCATATACATTGCGATTCATCCTTCTCATGTTTCCTCTTCCTTCTACCTTCTTCCCAAACCCTTCTGCCTGTTGTCCTTTGGCAAAGACTGCCCTTCTTATCTTTCGTGATTGATTAGTCTAGCGCAGTGAGTTCATTTCCAGCCTCAAGTGTAACTGCGGGCCATCATCAGGTTACTCTCAATCTCTATCTGACCAGGAAACCTAGTCTCTTTTATGATTGAGTTCTGTTGCACATTTTCCCCAGGACCTCCTACTGTGATGCTTCTCAGCTCAGTTGGTCATGGTAGCCAGGGACGGGCTCACTCTGTTCTCAGGTCTGTGGAGACTGATGTTTGTGGGGTCCCTCAGTCCAGGAGACTCATTTTCTCCATCTATCTTTTGATTCTCATCGCTCTTCTTCCCACTGGATAGAGAAAGACAAATAGTTGCAGCTTAGCTGACTGTGCGTGAGCTTTTAAGACCTTGATTTCTATCCATTAAATTAGGATGTAGAACATTATCTTTGTGAACTCTGTTATGCCAGTTAACCCCCAAAGACTGTTCTCCTGGCCTCAAGGTATTTAGTGACGGCTAAGAAGTTCTCACACTTTCTGTCCTGTAGGCTTTGTCACATCCATGGATATATTTTGCACCCAAAGAAAATAGATAACATACCAATATCCTATGTCAAAATGTACATTCATTCTGAGTGCACCTCCCCTCTCCCTCATCTATTCAGCCTGTATGTCAACCCCATCCTGGCAGGATAGCATGTAAAAGTGTTGGTCTGTGTTGTCTTTAACTCTTGCAAACCTCCCAATGTTTTGAAGATATGCTTGAAAGGGGTCTCCAGGCATTGTACTGCCACAGCTCCCAGGATGCATTATCTGGCAGTAGGATGTCGTTCCCGGGTGATTTTAGAGCCAGATGACATTTCCTGGACTCCAGTATAACATTTGGGGCCCAGAAAACCTCCAAAGAGGAGTAACAGGAAGCACCATGAGTGCTCCTCAAAACAAGGCCAAGTCCCAAGTGCGTTGCAAAGTGCCTTGAAAAAAAACATTTCCTTTTGGTCGAACTTTTTAATTTCTTTGTCTTTCATGATTGTGAATTATGATTTCTTTATATGGAGTTTTAACAGATAAATTGTTGAAAGCACATGTCAGTTGCTTCTTAGGCCTTGTGACCCATTGCAGTTTTGGCTGTCATCATTTATTAAGCCAAAACACAATTTTGATTAAAAAAATACACCCATCGGGAGCCAGGCTCATCAACGTGGAGCTTTCTTTTTCTTCGTTGTCTCTTCACCACATCAATCTCTGAGTGCACATCATCGTGCTTTCTTTCTGTGAACAAAAATTGAGCTGTAGCTACAGAGAAATACCTCTGTGGCATGACGTTTTAAAACGACATTTTCCTTTCTTAGGAATCTATATCTACCTGCAGATTTGCACAACGCGTGGCCCTTATCAAGAACGAAGCTGTTCTCAATGAAGAGGTTGATCCCAAGTTGGTAAGCAACCTTGACTCTGTTTTAAAAGTCAGAGAATCTCAAAGAGTCACTGAAATGTGCCGGGCGCCTCCTCTGGACCAGGCACTTTTCTAAGCACTGGGAATATATTCATTTATTCTTTCCCACAACCTTATGAGAACCATGGTGTCTGTGTCTCCAGGCTACAGATAATGAAACCCAGGCACTGGGATGGTAGCTAACCTGCTTAGGGACTCGGTGCTGACCAGGTGCAGAGCCAGGCCTCAAACTCTGACAGTCTGTGCTCTTAACTCCAGTTCCCCTTCCCTTCACCGTTAAGATGCACTGTGATTCCTGGGAACTCACCCAGTGTAAAAACAGATACTTAACATAGCTCTGAGCCAATCAGGAAACATCGACTGAATCCAGAAAGAATTCTAACTTGACTGTATTTTAGGAATACTTCTAGAGGACCGGAAGTCCTGATGGTAATTAAGTAGAACCATATTCACTACCTGTTCCACTACATACTCTAAAGATTTTTTAAAAAACATCACCTTGATTAATGGATCAGTGGCCAATTTTCTAATTCCTAACAATGCAAAAGAGTTAAGTGCAAAAGAGTTAAAGCAAAAATATTTACAAGTTGCATCTCTTTGACTATGCATTATGAATTTCCACATCTGTCCCTATCTCCATTTTGTTCAGCTTTCAAAAAGTGAAATGCAAGACTACCAAGTCATGTCAATATGGAAATAAAGTATTTGAATTTTGTAAAATTCTGTTATTTCGGTTGCATTCCTTTTCAAATAAGTCTACTCTTTAAAATATTTTCTAGTAAATGAGGTAATATGCATTGTAATATGCATTGTATTTACTATGTGTATTGTATGTATTTACTAGTAAATAAGGTCAATGCAGGTAATAAGGTAATATGCATTGTAATATGCATTGTATGTATTTTTTTAGTGAAATCTTACCAAAAAAATGCTTTCGCTACGCATTTTTCAAATTTGTTATCATATTAATTACTTCCTCCTGACTGCTTAACCTTCCTCCCCTGAAATCAGTCTATTGAAGAGTAGAGAAAAAGAGAAAACAGAGAATAATGGAGTTATCTGATCCTGATCACCCCTGGGAGCACCAAGAAGCTCACCCATAGAATTCTCTTCTGGAGAAAGCAATGGTTGAAGGAAGATTTATCTCTAGTTCAAACTGCATCAGATACCAGTATTTCATGGTGCCCCTGTTTGGGGACCCAAAGTAACCCACTCCCATAAAGTCAATTCAACTCAGAGCAACCTTTTATAGGTTTTCCGAATCTGAAATCATCCCTCAGGGAGTGGCTAGTGAGTTTGAACCACCTGTATTGCGTTAGCTGGAAAGGGCAGAAGAGAGTTAAAAGTCCTGAGTCAAGAGGACTTGAAATCTTCTTCCAGCAGCCTTATAGCATGAAGGTACAGAATGAGAAGGACAATCAGAGTCATTAGTCTGAAGACCAAATAAACTGTTTGCAATTCAAAGAAAATAAATATATCATACATGAGAGGATTTATTTTTTTCTTTAAATTCGGTTAGGGAGAATTTTCTTTGAGAGAACATAAGGCATTTGAAGAAGGGTGGATATTATTATATGTTTGATGTGGGTCTGAGAGAGATTTAATGTGAAATTGGGAGTCAAAAGCTAATAGCTGTTAATTGAACAAATGTTGAGGTCTTCCTGGTGCAAAATAATCTGATAATTGACAAGTGTTGTTTCCTAGTCTCTCTTATAATTGCTTCCAAACACTGACATTACTGTTCATTATTTTATGTCTGAAGCAAGAAAGATGTAGTTGAAAATTAGTTCCCCAAACCTCTCACAACGTAAGACACAACTTGGGTGTGTTTGACTTTATATTCCTCTTCAAGTTTAATGGCAAAGGTGGAGGCAGGTTTGTGTTGACTAAATCACCAAGGATTGGCCTTGCTTTCTTTACAAGTATGGGTACCTCAAAGGAATGAGGTCTTAAAAGAACTGTAAATGGAGTCGGAGTCTGTGGTGACTGGGAATGGGCCAAAATCATCCATTTCCAGAGTGCCTACAGTTATTTGATGGGAGGTGTGGTAGTCATAATCTCAAAACAATGAAAATGAACTTCACTTTGAGATTTCAATTAGACAAGACAGAAAAATAATTTAGTTGTTAGATGGAACCATGAAAGTCTTCCTTTTCCAAAAATCTACAGCATTATTATGAACTGAATAGAGTAGAGGGTAAATGAATAAACTCAATTCCTTGTCAAAGAATTTTCATGCTGTATAACTTGAGGATTCCAAGAATTTTTTTTTGAAAGGAAGCAAACACACAAAACCCACTCCATCTTTTGCATTTAAATTCCAGAAGTACTGCCATGTTTAAAATACTCAGTGTCGTGTTTTCTGGAACTTCAGGTGCCGTTGATGTGGTTCAGATAACCTGAAACCCACCTATGTGTGTAAAATTTAACATACATCTTTAAAAATATACAACCGAAGTTGATAGAAGTAAAGGGACTCTGTGGATTGTGATAAGAGTTGTACAAGCCCCCAATAAAGTGATTAAAATAGAAGAAGTAAAGTGATTCTTCATGGGCCAGAAGCCAACTAGAGGCTAAGTTGTTCTGGAGCAGAGAGGTGGAGTTTGTAACAACAATAGCCACAAAAAGTCAAAGTCCTGAAACCTTGCAAGATGGGAGTGGACCAAATACGCTCCTTCACTGTCATCATAAAACACTGAGAATTTGAATTGGAGCTAAATCTACTCAATTAAGCAGGGAGGTATTAAGAAACTCATCTCTCTGTGCATGCCCTTCTGTTAGAACAAAGAAAGATGTTTCTCTGAGAATTTAAAATCCTAGGCTCTGGATTGAAGTTCAGGGTTATATCACCCGCTGTGTCTGACATGTCTCCATTCAAGAAGATAAAAAATGAACGATAAAGTAAATCCAAAATGAAAAATACAGTTTTAAACTCAAATAGAAAATGATAGATAGATAGATGATGATGATGATAATGATGATAGAGAGATAGAGAGATAGATAGATAGAAATATGTATGAATAGGCGGGATTGAAAACAGAACTTTATGGGATGGGAAATATTGGCATGAGTAAGATATATCAATAAAAGTATTATTTAATTTTAAAGTTATTTTATTTTGCTGTTTTAAAACATGTCAAGAACATGAAAAAAATCTCTGGGATAATTAATTTAGAAAAAAAGAGCCACAGACAGATAAAATAATATTTGGAATGGGAAAGGGTATGGCTACAGGTAATATAGAAGATATTTTAAAAGAATAGAAGAGTGCTTTAAGTGACTTTAGACCAATACACTTGAAAACTTAAGAAGACAGATAATTTACTAGCTACATAGCACCAAATCAATTCAACAGGAATTTTAAAACTTATAGCCAATTAATAAATTGAATTGATTGAATAATTGAGTAAAATGAATACATTGAATTAAAACTTAAAACTAATGAACAAATTGGCTCAGTGGTAGCAAAGCTTTCAGCAAGTTTAAAGAGAGAGAGGAAGAGGGAAGAAAAAATAATCACACAGGCCCGATAGTACCCTCACACCCCCAAAGATTTGAGTAGTACCAAGTTCGAGAGAATAAAAACTTTTTATTTCCTTCTTTTTGTTGTAGAAATGACTTACTATGATTATAAGACCATAAAAATGTGATCCCAGGGCACAGAGAGGCTTGATTCAGTAACTTGAGGATAATTTAGCACCAGAAGAATTCACAAGAGAATAAAAGGACTGCGTCTTCTCACCATACTTAGTCTGTATGCTGACCCTATCATCACACAACTGGAATCTATGAAGAAAAATGCAGCATCAACATTAGAGGGAATTTTATTAAAACCTTGCGATATGCAGATGGTACAACCTTGCTTGTTGAAAATGAGTAGTACTTGAAGCATTTGCTGATGAAGATCAAGGGTTGTAGCCTTCAGTATGAATTACAACTCAATATAAATAACAAAATCCTCACAACTAGACCATTGTGTAACATTGTGGTAAATGGGGAAAGGATAGAAGTTGTCAAGGATTTTGTCTTGCTTGGTTCCATTGCCTATGCTCATGGAAGCAGCAGTCGAAAAATCTAAGGATGTTTTGCATTTGAGTAATACATCTGCTGCATAAGACTTCTTTAGAGTGTGGAAAAGCAGGAGGTTACTTAACTTTGAGGACTAATGTGTGTCTGACCCAAGCCATGGTATTTTCCATTTCCATGTGCATGTGAAAGTTGAACGTTGAATAAGGAAGACTGGGGAAGAAGTGCATTTGAATTGTGGTGCAGAAGAATATTGAAAGTACCTTGGACTTCCAAGAAAGCAAACCAATATTTCTTGCAGAAGTATGGCAAGATTGCCAGGATGGAGAGACTTTGTCCTACATATTTTGGATGTGGTGTCAGCAGAGACCAGTGCCTGGCAAAAGGGACATGATGTTTGCTAAAGTAGAGAGAGAGTGAGAGAAACAAGAAGCCCTTCAATGAAATAGGTTGACCTCATGGCCACAACATGGGCGCAAGCATAGGACCAATTGTGAGAATGATGCAGGACAGGCAATGTTTCTTTTCATTGAGCGTCACTCTGGGTTGCAAACAACTTAATGACACATCAACAACTAAAATAAAGCATGGAAAAAACAAACATCAAAGTCCGGATAAAGATGATGGGGAACTAGGACATATATAAGTGTGGGAGTTTTGAAAAGCTCTGCAAAATCTTATTTCTGAAGTTAAGTAGCATGTTATGAGTGCTCACTGGTCTCTTCTTTCTATCCATTTGTATATCTGAAACAATTCGGACTTCAAAATGATGTCGTGAATCCAGGTGGTGCACCACATCCAAAGATTGCAAGAAAAAGGTTACATGATCCTATCACTAGATGCATTAGAAGCATTTAATAATGTTAAACATACACCCATGCATTTAAAAAAACTCGTCAAACTATGGCTAGCATAAAAAAGTATTAAAAATATAACCAAAGACCCATAACAAATATCCTGCTGACGAGAGAACTGTTAGAAGGAAGAAGATAGGATTATCTTTTAAGTATTCTACTTGGAAGTACTTGGGAAAATGAGACATTAAAATAAATACTATTCAAAAAAGAAAAAGTAAACACTAAAGGTGAATATTAGAAAGGGGAGTGAAATTTGCAGTCTATTTGATTACATTTTTTAAAATTCATCTTTTTGGGGACTGGTAACACTCATCACAATCCAGGCATCCATCCATTGTGTCAAGCATATTTGTACATTTGAGGCCATTATATTTGATTTTATTTCATGTAGTACAGAACCACCAAAAGTTCAGAAACCTATTAGATGCATAACCCTTACTTTAGTTTCTAAAGCTAATTACCTTCTAATACAACATAAACCAACAACCATGAAATATGATTTTGTAAATATTCCATTTGCAATAGCAACAAATATTTAAAATGCCCACTACAGAAACCTAATTAAAGACACATAAGATATTTGTAGAGAACTATAAATCTGTATCCAAAGGAATCAGAGGATGACTCTATACCACATTCATAGACGGTTCCATAGAATTAATTTGATAAACTTTACCAAATTGATATTGTAATTCAATTCAATGCCAGTTAAAATTTGAGTAGACCTTTGGTAGAATTTTTCAAACTGTGTCTAAAATTTATATGGTAGAGCAAATGACCAAGAATAGCCATCTGTTTTAAGAAAAAAGAAGATGGAAAGAGTTTATCTTATTTAGAAGCCAAATTTTTATGCAATAGTGTATAAAAGTGTGGTATTGGTGTACATATAGTCAGATTAGACATATTTTCAACCAATATCCCAGAAACAGATACACTCTATGTAGAAACATGTTCTATAACATGGCTAGCCATAGAAAAGAAATAAAATTGAATTAGATTGCAGTCTCATACCTGTGTACAGAATAAAATCCACTTAACTTGAAAGGGCAAAGCTCTAAAACCTTTAGAAAAACATATATAGGAAAACATTTCTATTTTTTTTTTTTTTGTATTCTGAAGACAGGTTTCCCTTAAGAAGCCATAAGAGCACAACTCATAAAGCAAGAAGTCAACATATTAGATTACAATGAAATTAAAAACACCCATTTAACAAAAGAAGATGACAAAGTGCAAGACTGGGAAAGAATGCATGCATTGTGTGAAACTAGCCATGTGCTCACATCTATCATCTGTAAGAAGCTGGAAAAATCAATACTGGAAAAAAAATCAACTTAAGCAATTTAATTGAAACATGAACAAGAATAAGAATAAGTAACCCACAAAAGAGGAAACCCAGACAGCCAATGAATATATGCAAAGATGATCAATTCTCCCTGACCAGAAATAAAATGCATATTAAAAACTACAATGAGATAAAATTTTACAGGTACACGTTGACCACCTTAACCTCTATAGTAATACTACACAGTGAGGACATGGGAAAACAAAAAAAAAACACAAATATGCTAGGGGGATGCTGTAAATGAGTAAACTACTTGGGAGAGAAATTAAAGCATGCAGTAAGGAGAAGGAAGATATACACTCCCCAAACATGCAATTCTCATTGTAGGAATGTGCTGTAGACACGCTCACAGGTGTGTGTGCACACAGCCTCCTACCAGTGTGCACAGCAACATTATTTGCAACAGCAAAAGTGGAAGCTCTCAATCAGTGGTTCTTACCCTTCCTAACGCTGTGACCCTTTAATACAGTTCCTCATGTTGTGGCAACTCGGTATCTGCATGTGTGTATCTGCATGTGGGTGGACTCGCCTGGAGACGGACAGAGAAGCAGTGTCACCGTTTCTAAAACCATTGGAACTCGGGTCTTAGGGGAGCCCTGTGAAAGGGTCGCGACCCACAGGTTGAGAACCGATACTTTAAATGTCCAGCAGCAGCTATAGAAAAAAATAAATAACCTATGGTGGAGATACATTCTTTTACTGAAATAGTATAGACCCGAGAAGATGAATGAACTAGCGTCACGTGAAGCAGTATGCATTCTCTCGGCCGCATCATGTGGAGGGGAAAGAAGTTGCAGTTACATCCAGTTTGATAGCTTTTGTTTAAAGTTTAAGGCATGCACAGTGATATGCTACGTTATTTCTGGATCTGTCTCAGCATGTGGAGCACGCGTATGAACACCTGTCGGAAAAAGCTGCACACCGAGTTAGCATCGTGATCCCCGCAGGGAAGAATGGGAGGCAAGGGGGATTGGAGAATTAGTAAGAAGGATCCCATCCCATCTGCGATGTTGTCTTGGCTTGAAAGTGAAAACTGAAAATCTGAAAAGGAAAAGCGAAAAATTCTAGAACTTTTTTGGAAAAAGTGTTATGCTTCAACAAAGCTGGCTGGTAGGGATTTGTAAAGTCACCAGATTTTAAGCGGGACGCCATAAACCAGGGGGAGGAAGAGGGTTCTTGATTAAAAATATGGTCTATATGGAGCAACAAAAATTTTCATAGAACGCAGAAATAGTATTGTAATATATTTATTTTAATTTTAAAACACCGCAGACATTGTTAAATTGTTAAAAAACGGGAGGTCTGGTCACCTTTCGCCAAACCTTTTGACTCCTTAAACGACTACATAATTTTCAAAGATGTGTGTACCCTGTCTCCGAGTTCACCAGCATGAAGAGCTGACCCGTCCTCTCCCCACTTGCCTTGTGTAGGTGATTTTACGTCTCCAGACGGAAATCCAGGAACTCAAGGATGAACTGGCCATTATCACAGGGGAGCCGAGAACGGAGGCCCTCACAGAAGCCGAACTCCTCCAGTAAGCCTACAGTCCTTGCTTCCCCCCCTCCCCACTGCTCCCCCCCACCCCCCGTTCTTCAACAGTGCAAGTTTGTGCTAAACTTCTTTGCTGGCCCTAATGTTATACATTCACCTCAAAGCATGAGCGTCTCCCGGGACGGTCTGAAATTGCAGTTAGGCGCCAGTGAAGACTGGCGGCTTTCCATGAAAAACTGGATCAGGCTGGCAGTGTTTTTGCCGCCTCAGCTCCGAGGAAGTCAAGAACAGAGGATAGAGAGGATGGGAACAGCCTCCTCATGCCAGCTACGAGAGGAGATTGGATAATAGTCATGCAATTTTAAAACGCGCGCGCACACACACACCAAGCGCTCAGAAGCTGCGGATCTCAGATTCAAAAGGAATTCAAGAAACATCCTTTGTATTCCACAGCATCTTGCTGCAAGCGCCAATTTATCCCATGCCAAAGTAAGCGCTCCCCTTTAATAAATAGATGGCCCATATATTACCGTTCAAACGCTTGGAAAGGGAATGAAAGCAGGTATTCAGGGATTTAGACATGTGCGGCATCTTTCAGAGTCTTTACATTTGCAGCCATATGGCCTATCGGTGGCACAATGAACCTTTCATTCTCCCTCTGATGAAGGCCACACTGGCGGGCCTTCTTGTTTCTGTGCTGCATAAGGAGCGTTTGTGGAGTGGTAATAATGGACTAGGTCTAAAAGGCAGTAGCATATCCTGTTTTCAAATAAGAAGCAGCTTCATCAGATGTTTCTAAAGGTGTAAAAACAATAGCACTAGTTTTCTTTAAATTCTTTTAGGGTGGTCCCAGACAAACTCTAGCAATGATTTCCAAACTTATTGGGCCTGTCTTACTCCCTTTTTGGAAAAAAAAAATTATTCCGCGCCCCTTGACAATGAAAAACGTCGTAATATAGCCCATAAGCCAAGATCAAGTACCGGTGTCTGCTTTTACAGTCACTTTGGGGAACACGGAACCATAGTTTTAGATGTCTTCAGCAAGACTTCTGTTATATATGAAACTATTGTTCCTCTAGCTCTAGGTTGTCTAATAAATTAAAAAAAAAAAAACCTGCCAGGTTGATGCCAACTCACAGAGATATTACAGGACAGAGTAAAACTACCCCACTGACTTTCCACAGCTGTAAATCTTTACAGAAGCAGACTGCCTCATCCTGACCCAACAGTGTGGCGGGTGGTTTCAAACGTTCAACCTCTCAGTTTGAAACCAAATTCCTCCCTGCTGTGCCACTAGGGATCTTTTGATTTTAGAGTCCTGTAATTAGTAAAAGTCATTGTCCCCTGAGACTTTCCTTCAAAAAAAAAAAAAAAAAACCTGTTTTGAGACATCGTTGCAAGTGATGCCAGAATTCTATTTTTCTGAGTATTTCATGGTTTTTCTTGAAATTGCTTAGTGAACATTAGAAGTGAGAATTCGTTCACAATGTTGCTCACTGCCGCACCAAAAGGAATTTACCAATAATGATCTTTTTGAAGAGTTCACTTTAGAGATTTGTTCTCCAGCAAGGAAAACAAACCCACTAGACCTTTCAACAATAGGAATTTAGGGCTGTGGCTCACTGGGATGGAGGTTCAATTCCGGCTCCCAGGAGCAAAGGCTGGGCCTCCTACTCCCACCAACTAAGGGCAGTGATGCCTAAAAAAAAAAAAAAAATAGGAATTTAGGGTAGGGGGTTCGTTACGCAGGAGATAGTATTGCTGAGAACCTAAGTAGAGTGGTGCAGGAATCAGTAACAGCAGGAACCTCCCACACTGCAAGAGTTAGAAGAAGAAAGGGAGGTGATGGTTTTAGGGATGGGATTAAAGCCAGACACCTAGAGCTGGTCAGCAGGAACTGCACCGGCCGTATACCTGCTCTGTGGCGGGGGCAGAAGAGAGAAGTGGAATAGTGATCTAGGAAGATACGCACTAAGACTTCTTCCAGATTATCAAGAAGAGAATGAATAAAAGATCAAAAGTTTAAAAAGAAAAAAAAGTGTAGATTAGCCAATAGCTACCTGTTGTCCATGAAATCGTGTCCTCAGAAAAGTCCTGCGGAAGTCCTAACCACTGTGTTGGTGAACGTGACATTGAGGACTGTAGGTCAAGTTCAGTAGGTCATACTGGAGTACATTGTGTCCTAGTCTTACATGACTGGTGTCCTATGTAGTTGTTGACGTTAGGTGCTGTAGAGCCAGTTCCAACAGAACTGTACCACAGAAAGTTCTGCGCCATCTTCATAAGCATCCTTATGTTTGAGCCTGTTGTGGCAGCCGCTCTGTCAGTCCATCTCATCAAGGGCTCTCTCTTCTTGCTCTCCCTTCTACTTTACCAAACACAAGGCTTTTCTCCAGGGACAGGTCTTCCCTGATAACACATCCCAAGTATGTGTGATGAAGTCTCGCCATCCTGGCCTCTGAGGAGCCTTCGGACTGTACCTTTGCCAAGTCAGATCTGTTTGTTCATTTGGCAGACTGTGGTCCTTGGAATAGGCTTCACCAGCACCATGGTTCAAATGTATCGATCTTACTGCGGTTTTCCTATTCAATGTCCACCTTTCACATGTATATGAGCCTATTTGCCCGTGGTTCAGGCCAAAATGTCCTCAAGGTAACACCCTCGCTTTTTAACACTTTGCAGATGCCGTGTGCAGCAGATGTACCTGATGCATTGTGTCCTGTAATCTCTCAGTTGCTGCTTCCATAGCATTGATTGTAGTGACCTCTAAATGGGGAGAAAAGATAGGGGGGCAATCACACTCCAGGGGAAGACACTACATGAAGATCTGTCCACAAGCCAAGCAATGTCAAGAAGCACTTGGCTTCCAGAGAATATAAGGAAAAAGAAACAATTGTCCTTTAGAGTCAG
>PVJH01000660.1:0-279105 GCA_004026705.1 Nesogale talazaci
TATATATATATATATATATGTAAAGATAAAATAATAAAAGTGAAAAACCTATAAATAGTTCAAGGTCTGTTTGTTGACCTTTAGGAATGAATTCCAGTCAAGTTCGCTGGGGTATCATACCCTGGTCCAAAAGTCTATCCCTTGCAATCTTTTGGGACCACTCTGCTCTGCTCCCCCAGCTGCTCTGCCGAAAGCCCTTAGTGTTTTGCTTTGGTATGGTGAGGTCTGACTGGGTCAATTCAACCACTGTGTCTCCAGTCTTATCCCCTGCAGGTCCATGGTCCAGTGGTGGATGTCATGTCTTATAGTGGGGCCAGTCTTATGTGCACTGGATGTTTTAAGTGAGGATATCATCTCCAGCCATGGGTCAGGATGTACAGCATTCTCTCTTCCCTCCCCTTCCTTTGCTCTCCTGTGGTCTGGTCAGACATACCCCTTTCCCAGAGCTGCAGCATCAGTGATGTCCTCCAAAGTAAATTCGGGAGGATGAGGTACCTGTCCATATAGTTGGGAATGGGGCCGACCCTCAGTCCCCTCCACTGGCTCACTGATCCATCCCTGCACACTGCATTCATATCCTTCTGTTGGCAACGGTGCCAGAATGAACATTGGAGCACAGATGTCTGGATGTGGTTTGTTTCTTGCTTCTTCTGGGCATATGTCTAGTAAGGGGATTGCTGTTTAATATGGTCATTCAATTTCCATCTGTTGTAGATATTGCCAGATCAGTTTCCATAGTGGCATTATATACCTGTAGGTCCACTAGCAGGGGATGAGAGTTCCTATCTCACCACAGTCCTTCCAACATTTACTGCTTTCTGATTTTTTGAATTTGCTTATCTTTGAAGGTGTTAAGTAGTATCTCAGTTATTTTAATTGGCGTGTCCCTTATGGTTAAATAGCAGGAACATTTGCCCCCATGTTTATTGGCCATTCGGATAGCTGCCCCTGTGAAACTTCTGTTCAGGTCCTATGCCCACCTCCTCAGTGGGAAATTTGTTTTTTCTCTTAATGTAAGCATGCAAAGTATTATGGATTTTAGTGATAAAGTCTTTATGTGCTGTGTCATTGCTAAAGTGCTTTCCCAGTCTGTGGGCTCTCTTATTACTCTCTTGATGAATTCTTTCAATGAATACAGGTGATTTATCTTTGGTATATTCCACTTGCCAATTTGTGTTTCCTCTGTATTTGTATCCTTCCCTATTTCTGATAATCCATGTATTCCCTGTGCCAAGGTTCTCAGGTTTGCCCCAATTCTTTCATTACTGGCCATAATAGTTTGGGGTTTTACCTTAAGTTCTATGATACAACTTGAGTTTATTCTTGGTCCTGGAGTGATGGAGTGAGATAAGGGTTTTGCTTCTCTTTTCTGCAATTGGATATCCATTTTTTTCAGCACCATTTATTGAAGAGGGATTCTGCTTGCCATTTGATTTTTTTTTTGGGGGGGTCTTTATTAAAAATTAGTTGCCTGTATGCTGTTGTTTTTTATTTCTTGGACCTTGGCCCTTTTCGATTGGTCTGAATAGCTGTCATTATACCTGTACCTTTTGACTACTGTGACCATATAATACATGTTAAAGTGAGGTAGACCAGCCCTTCCACTTTGTTTTTCTTAAGGAAGATCTGTGCTAATTCTGGGTTTCTTACCTATTTGTGTGAAGTTGGGAATTAGTTTCTCTAATTCTTTGAAGAAGGATGGTGATATTTATATTGTGATAGCATTGAACTTATATAGTGCCTTGGGTAGAACTGACATCTTTACTATATCAAGACCTCCAATTAATAAGCATGAGATATTCTTCCATTTGTTGAGGTCATCTTTGGTGTCTTGTAATAGAGTTCTATAAGTTTCCTTGTACAAATCTCTCATTTTTTAGTCAGATATCTTTCAATATTTCAATTTGTGCTTGGCTATTGTAAAGGGTATTACCTTCTTAATTGCCTCTTCTGTGATCTTGTCTGATGTGCATAGCAGACTGATAGATTTCTGTTTGTTGGTCATGTATCCTGTCACTCTGCCATATTCCTCTATTGCTTCCAACACTCCCCTTGTGGAATTTGGGGGATTTTCAATGTACAGAATCATATCATTTGAGAAAAATAATAAATTTGCCTCTTTTTTCCCAGATGACTATCTTTGAATCTTTTAATTTTTGGAAGTCTTTGTTTCTCTTATGTTGTTAGGTAGAACCTCCAATATGACGTAAAATAGGAGTGGGGACACGAAATATCCTTTTCTGCTCCCCTTTTTCAGTGGAATTATTGCAGTCTTTTATGCATTGACTAAAATTGGCTGTTGGCTGTTAGTTTTTCATATATTATACTTGTATAATATTGAGGAATTTCCCTTCTGTTCCTATCTTCTTGAGTGTTTTAAATAAGAATGGGTGTTGGATGTTGTCAAACGGTTTTTCTGCATCTATTGATACTATCAAGTGTTTCTTGTAATGTCCCCACCAATGTAGTAAATAATATGAATGGTCTTTCCTGCATCCCTAGTATGAATCTCAATTTGTCATGGTGAATTATTTCTTTTATATGTTTTAGTATTCTATTGTCAAGTATTTTGTTAAGAATTTATGCCTCAATGTCTATTGCAGATATTTGCCTGTACATTTGTTTGGGATCCTTCTCTGCTTTAGGTATTGAGTTATGCTAGCTTTGTAGAAAGACGTTGGGAGTTTTCTGTCTTTTTCTACATTCTGGAGGAGCTTTTGTAGGATTGGTGACAGTTCTTCTCTGAATTCTTGATAGAATTCTCATGTGAAGCCTTCTGACCCGGGGTATTTTTTGGTTGGTAATCCTTTAGAATCCTTGTCTAATTCTTCCATTGCTATGTTTCCAAGTATTTGTCCATATTTCCAAATTGTTGAATTCATTAGAGTCTAAGCCTTCACAGTACTGTGCAGTTATCCTTTTGGTTTTATCAGGGTTCATTAGAATGTCCCCTGCTCCATCCCTCTTTCTTGTAATTGACAGTTTTTCCTTTCTTGCCTTGGTTAGGCTTGCTAAACATCTATGAATTCTGTTAATCCTTTCAAAGAAACAACTTTAGCTTCATTATTTTTCCATAGTTTTCTTGCTTTCCCTTTGCTGCATCTCAGCTCTTATTTTTATTATTTCTACAATTTTTCTACCTCTAGGATTGATCTGTTTACTCTGCTCTAATTGGTGTAAGTTTTGTGCCAGCATTATCAACCACAAGCCTCTCTACTTTTTTCATGTGGGCATTTATTGCTATCAGCCTTCCTCTGAAAAATGTCTTTGCTGTATCCCAAGAGGTTTTAGGAGGTCATATTTTCATTCACCTTGGTTTCTAGAGAAAATTTCTGATTTCATCCCTGATCTGGGTCAAGGTCCACTCCTTTTGCAATAGAAAATTATTCATCCTCAATTGTTTGCCCTTATTTTCTTTACCCTCCTTCTATTGATTTTCTGCCTTATGTCACAGTGATCCAAGAGAGATGTCTACATAATCTCTGTTTGCTTAGATTTACTCAATTTCAACTTGTGTCACAGCATGTAGTCTATATTCAAATAAGTGCCATATGTGATATTTTTTAAAGAATATGTTTTTTTTTTTGCATTTGGGTGAGAATCTCTGAAAATATTTATCAAGTTAAGTCGTCCAATTGTGCTATTTAGTTCTGTAACCTCTTTGTTGAGTTTCTTTCCCAGTGACCTCTCTTTTTCGGAGTGGCGAATTAAAGTCACAAACTAGTAATTTTAAGCATGGGGTTTCCTTTCATCTTTTGGAGTGTTTGATTTATGAATTTTGCATATCTCTCTTTGGGTGCATATATGTTCATTATGCTCTTTTGTTCTTAGTCTACTGTTCTCTTTAGCATTATATAGTGACCTCCCCACACTCCCACCTTAGTCTCTTCTTAAGGCCTGTATCTTGAGATCAATTTTGTCAGATATTTCTTTCACTACCCCTGCTTGCTTTGCATTACCATTTACTTGGTATACTTTTCTTCATCTTTTAATTCTCAATCTGTTTTTGTCTGCAAGCTTGAAATGTGTCTTCTGTAGGCAGCAGATCAGTGAGTTATGCTTTCTGAGTCTGTATGTTAGCCTCTCCCTTTTTATGCTTAAGTTCATACCATCAATAGTAGGTGTTATTATATCCATCTGTGGATGCTGTGATGTCATCTTGTACCTTTTGTGTTGGGTGTTTTCCTAGCTACATTTCTTATCCGCTTGTATTGTGTGTATGGTTCTTTTTTACCTTCTTTTCACTACTGACCAAATGCTATCTTGAGAGCTGTTTTCTCTTTATTTCCCTATGGATGAAGTTGTTTTTCATGACAGTGTCTTATTTGCACTCCTTGGGTGTTGACCTTTTGCCCAAAGTGGATTGATAAGTATCTTTTGTAGGACTGGATTTCTTTTTATGTATTCTTTGAGTTCTTCCTTGTATGGAATGACTCTTACTTCTCAATTTATCTTAATGTAATAGATATTATGGCCACGTATAGCATTATTGAGTTTGCATTGTCTTCCTTCAATTTTTGGAATATGTTACTCCATTCCCTCCTCTTCCTCATTGTTTCTACTGATAGATCTGAACATACTCCTATTGGGGTACCTTTATATGTGACTCTTTTCTTTCCCTCATAGTTGTATAATTTAACTAGTATGTGTCTTGGTGACTTCTTCTTGGGATTCAGTAAGGTTGGTGTTCTTTCAGCCTCCTGAATAGTTGCCTGTTTTTCATTTATAAAGTTGGTAGGGTTTTTTCTTTGAGAATTTCCTTGCTATTTTTGCTATTGACTTCTTTTTTGTGTCTTGTTCTAACAGTCCAATTATTCTAATATTGTTCCTCTTCAAAGCAACAGACATAGCTCTCACGTTTTCTTCTGCTTCTCTGATAGTACTATTTGACTGCTTTTCATGTTTATTGAAGTCAGCTTGATTATCTTCTAGGTCACTCGTTTGATTCTCTACCTCTTCAATCTGAGGCAAAGTCTATTTGCAACTGGATTTTTTTTATTTCATCCCTGAAGTCTTGTACTTCCCTTTAGTACATTGCCTTAAGCTCTTCTATTATTTCCTCTTTTTTCTGCATTTTGAAAATTTCTTTCTCTGGAAAGGCAATATTTGTTTCTTCCATGCACATCATTAAGCTCCTGACTTCTTCTAGTACTTTCTTCTGTTTACCCTTCTCTTTCGTTGAGGCTTTTGGGGTTGATTGCTGTTTATATGTTGTTTTAGAGGAGCCTAGAACCATCTCCCAGATTTGAAGAGTGTTTGGTTCTCTCTTTGGGACTCATATGAGTTTTTTACATAGTTCTATTGGGGGGTCAGACTACCACTGCATCTTCCTTGGGCTTCACTCTGACCCTTGCTTACAGTATTCCATTTTTGGAGTGCGAGTTCGATAGTCCTCTCAATTGATGCTGGGTGGGTTGTTGTGGGCCCAAGAGGGTAGTGATTCACTAGCTAATATCTAAATAAGCTTTAGTGGTTTTTCTCTTAGGGTGAGAGAACCTCAGATAGCACATGTTATTTCTGGAGTGCCATGAAGGGCTTCTGGGTTTACCCTTCTTGGTGTAGAGCACCACAAGTGGCAAGTGGAATTGCCATAATTAGAGAGATTGTTGTGGAGGGTGGACAGATGGTTCCCCAGCATCTTAAAATACCAGTGGTGGTGGGCAGGATTACCCCCACTAACTTGTAGGGTCTTGGGGTTTAGATTACAGTCCCCTCAATCATTTGAAGGGGGAAACCCCCCAGGCACATGGGGTATGGAGGAGAGCTAGTGTGATTTCCCAAGCTGCATATAGCACCAACAAATGTGGGCAGGAATTCCCCTAACTGGGTCTTCAGAGTTTCCCTAGATGGAGAGGTGTGGCCTGGAAGCCAAAAGTGACTTATGAGAGGAAATAGAGGGAGAGGAGAAGAAAATGAGAAAGAAGGAAAGAAGCAAAGGAGCAAAAGTGCTAAGTAAACTGACGCCCACTTACAAAGAAAATGCAAAGAGTAAGTAAATGTAAAAAGAGTCAAAAAAAGAAAATTATAAGCAAGAGAAACTGAATCTCCTGAAACTGTGGAAGGAAAAAAAGAACACATAGGAGAGGAGAAAAGAAGAAGTTAATGAAGAATAAAACAAGGGGAAAAAAAGAGCAGGAAACAGATAAAAAGATTGCTGATCCTTCTGCTGTGCTGTACGTATCACTGTCAGTGCTGTATCCAGCACTGTCATAGTGGGCAGGTGGTAGTTCTCCCCACTGGGTGGGGAGATAAGTCCTAGGTACAGGGCAAGAGCCAGGAAACCAGAAGTGGAATGTGGAAGGAGAGAGAGGAATAGGAGAAAAGCAGAAAATGAAACAGAGAGAAGAGAATAGAGAGAGAGAAAGAGCAAGAGAGAGAGAGAGAGAGAGAGAGAGAGAGAGAGAGAGAGAGAGAGAGACGAAAAAAAAGAAAGAGAAGGAGAGAAAACGCAATTGTGCCCACTGAGGTTGACTGTGAAGGCAAACAGAGACAGAGACGAGAGGAGTAAAGATAAAGACAAAAGATTGCCTGGATGTGCAGCAGGAGGGGTTTAAAGTCTGCCCCAAGTTGGCAGGCTGGTGTGCCTTTCTTATGCTAATGTATGTTAAGAATCTCTGTCTTCATGCCTCCTTGGAATTGATCAATGAGCTTGGGATATGAAGATTTTAGCAAGAAAGTATATTTTCTCTCTTTTTTATGATGGGCTTATGAAGTGCCCTGATTTGGGGACTGCCATGCTGACTCTCAGAAGGAGATTCAGCTTATCAGGGAGGCTGTTTTATTCTCGGGCAAATGGAATTGAATTCACCCTCTGGACTATGACGCTCTGCCTATTTTCTGCCATACCACAATCTGACTCAGGTCAATTCCTGCCTTTCTCAAAATTGTGGCTCCCCTCCAACCCCACTCCCCAGGCTGTTCAGATATTCTCCATGTTTCTGGGATTTTGTCCCCTTTAGGGTGTCAGTCTGGGAAAACCGCTGCTTACTGTGAAAGGGCAGAGGTAATTCTTCAGCTGGAGCCCATGAGATCAGTATGCTGAGCCTAAGGTATATTAGCGTGTTCTTGGTTCGTTTTTGACTGGAAATCTCCAAAAAGGCAGGGTTGAGGTCAGACCCTAGTACGAATTCCAGGACTCTGCCTCCAAGTCTCCTTCACCTTTCCTCCAAATATTAAGGTTTGGCAGCAGGATCTCCAGGCAGGTGAGTCTTAACTAGATGTCTTTTTCTTTCACCCCCATCATTGCTTTCTATAAGAAACACACCTTGAGTACATGGCCCAGAATAAAATAGAGAAGAAAAGTAATCCATGCAAAGACTTAAAATCAAAGAGCAGCAGTGACTATAACATAAGAGACTTTAAATAAAAATATTCACAAGAAGTAAAGAAAAACACTACATAACCATAATTTGGTCAATCAAACAAGAAGTTCTAGTGAATATGGGCATTTTTAAACTTATCAGCAATACTCCAAAATGTGAAATGAAATTCAAAATGATATGAGTAGAAATTGTGAATTATGCAATAATAAAAGGCGCTTCAACGGATTTTTTTCAAGTATAAATAGAACAAGTAAAAATAAAGACCATTAAAAACATTGATAATTTAAATAAAAAAAACATAAGCTAATTGGACTGTGATAGATTTGTTTGTTGTGCCAACACAGCCAAAGAAGATAGGTAGGATTGTTGTAATGACATGGCCAATGAACACACGGAAGATCATTTGAAGGGCAGAGATATAAATGGCCCTTGCCCTCTTGCTCTTGGATCTTCAGACCAGCTAGCTGCCTTGCCTGTCCTGTGTCTTGATCTGTAAGCTACACTACCTGTGGAACACCAATCCATGGACTGTGTGCCTGTGAGTTGAGGTTCCTTCAAGCCGTGCTTCATTATGCTCCTGTAATATACATCTCTTGAGCTGGGGACTGTTGGACTCTGTCATCTGTCTGACTGTTGGAGACCTGCCTTGCTGTTTGCTGTTTGTGGCCAGATAGCTTGAATTGCTCTACAGAGGATTATTCAGGTACCCTCAAGACTCCAAGGACTTCCAGTGTACTAGATGTCTCTTGCAAATGAGTTGCACTGAGCCATTTGTATTGCTTTATTGATCAGTTAACTTTATTTCTTATGTTAGGTATCTTTCTATCTCTATAAACATATATGGAGAATTATTAATGTGCTGGTTTTGTTTCTCAGGAGAACCATGTCTGACACAAGGACCTAATGGACATTTACGGAACACTCTACCCTTCAACAGAATACTACAGCGCTCGGAATAGTCCTCAGAGCAGACCATATTCTAGGATACAGACCACATCCAAACAAATATTAAAAGATGGAAATCATCTTCTCTAACTGTAACAGTATGAAAGTAGGAATTAGCTACAGAAAGGACACTAAATTAAAAAGCTCTAAAAACCTCTTGAGTCCAAAAGTGAATCAAAAGTGAAGTTTTAATAAGTCCTAGAATAAAATTTAAATGAAACACAACATAACAAATCCTTTGAGACACAGCACAAAGAGCACTCAGAAGAATATTCATTGCAATGAATGTCTGTTGAAAAAGAAGAATGATGTAAAATTATTCATTTATAATTGCAACTTAAACAAATAGAGGGAAAAAAAGGCATACAGGAAAAAAAAACTCCCAGAAAAAAAAATAATAAAGGTTAGTGTAGAAATAAAACAGAAAATAATTTTAAAAATTAGCAAATCAGAAACTGCTCCTTTAAAGACCACTAGCTAGATTGACTGAAGGAAAAACCTGAAAATGGCAAATAGTCAAATAAGAAATGAAGCAGTTGACATTGGTACTATCATAATGATCACACTTTCTCAACAATCCAGTTTTCCAAAGAGAGTTGTCTACACCAGCTAAAGAAAGCTTCAAATATGAAACAAAATATTTGTAACACTTTTACATCATTTTTCATGGCCAATTCATCACATCATGTATGTAACTCTAATTTCTGTTATTTATACTGCCTCCAACACTATGAGAATGTTTTCTTTTGCTATAACTAAGTTAACAGTATTTATCATTTAGCATAAGTTCATCATATTTATTTCAATAAATATCTCCTCATTATAAGCAAATTGTATTTTCAGAAAACTAAAGTTTTTATGCCTTGAAAACTGAATTTTGATTATCCACATTTGTGATATTTTCCCACACCCCCCTTCCATGTTTCTTCCTCTCATGCTCTCATTCTTTCTCCATCTATCTTTTTATCTATGTGTTCCTTTGTTAGGAGAGCATTGTTTAAAGGCAATGACTTCAAGCCTCTTTTACCACCTTTTTTTCTACACCCGTGGTAGATGTAAATAACATCAATATAATAATAACAACAGCAGCAACAACACTGCTTGGATTAATCAAAAGAAGAATAATTGTGAAACAAGGGACTTGGAAGAAAGTTGATTTTGGTTTTTCGTGTTGTTGGTTTTTTAGAAAAAGTTAATCTATTAGCGATAATATTCTTATTCTAGGAGAATTCATCTTTCAAGCCAAACTTATTACACAATGCTCTTTAGCAAAGTGATTAAACTCTATGGTCTCTACAAACTACAAGCTAAGACCTTTCTCTCTAACCTAAACACAGGGCAATCGATAAACATGACGCCTAGGAGCAAAGATCGCTCACTGAAGTACCTTTTCCCATTTGTGCCATCACTTAGGCAAGGAAACCGACTCTAATTTGCTAGATGGAGCCTGTTAACTTTATCTTTAAGTATAGCTGAAGAGCCAATTTTTCTAACCCTTTGGGACAAATCAATTTATATTCACAGAACAAGATCAGCTAATAAAGTATTTTCTGCACAGTAGATGTCATGAGTTAAGTACTGTATTGCGTGTACCTCATTAAGTGCCACCACCTCAGATATCATTTAGGTAAGTAGTTATCTTGGATATCCTCCAAAATATAAAGTAGCTGCATGAAGTGCATAAACTAAATCTGGTAAATGCTAACATATCTGCTGAATCTGCAGAAAGGACGATGCATTCAATCTAATTTTAAAGAAAAGATGCTGCCTGTGTTTTAGTCTACTGGTATTAAACAAAGTGAGGAGTTAATATGTACAAGATTCTTCTTTGATTTTATAATTTGGGCCATTGTTTGGAAAGTATGCATTAATTAATTTGCAGAATTTCAGCCTTTATCCCATGATTGAAATTTCATCCTGGCTGGAAGATTGAGATATATAGCAAAACCTAATTTTCCATATAGTTGATACAATATTGTATCTATGCATTATGCATTTATTATCAAGATAATTGTGGGGATAAAAAAATCAATGCTTTGTTCCCCTTTTTCTGGACCACGTAGTTTTGTAGGTGACTTCAACTGAGTTATGCAAAGAAAGGATCAAGAAGAATACAGTTCTGGAACAGAAGAAAAAGCATCAACTCTTCACCTTAGCTTAGGTTGACCTGCTAGTGATGTTCACATTTCCTACAGAAAGATCATCCAAGAGGAAATTAAAATAGGGATACAATTAATGATATCATTTTTATTTCTGAGATAAATTTTCTGAGAATAAAAACTAAGGCACTGAAAAGTGTATTAAACCATAAAATGAAGGTATAAAATGAACGAAAGTTCCTGACTTAAGGGAAATGAATGAGGGACATCACTGGGAATTAAAAAAAAAGATGGGTACAAAGGCACAAGGCACAAAGGCACAAGGTTCATCTCAGAGACAAGCTTACATCTGGAGACACTATAACTGTGCAGTCATTGAACCCATTTCAATGCATGGAGACCATAAACATCACTGAGTACAGTTGTGCTGGACAGAATTGTCAAAATATGAGCTTCTGCAAATAGATAGCCAATTTAGCATAAGAAATATAAGTAGTGCAACTTCATAAAATAAGATTTAATTTGAATTCTTGGAAATAATGATAAGCTACAAAACATAAATATAACAAAATCTAAATTGGACAAGGGTAAAAAGGGCAATTGTTATGCAGAGGTTTAAAATGTAACATTAACTGAGCAACTTAAAAATTAATAAAATAGATTAATTATAAATTTCTAGCAATATAATAGCTGAAAGATCCATCTACCATAAAAGAATAACATTGTAGAAGGAATAGTACAGAAAGTGTTATTTTTATTGCAATTTTATTATGAGAGCACTTATTCTAAGAATATTAGTTATTAAACTATGACCCAGCTAAGTCAAATGCACTAAAATCTAGCTATATTGTAGAAAAGCTGGAAGACATTAAAAATAAGAAGGTATTAATATCTGCTGACAAATAAAAATACACAGTACTTCAATTGAATCCCAGCTAGACTGACAGAATACTCCCTATAGCGAATAAAAACATAAGAGGTTTTATAGCTTCAATGTACTGAAGAGCATATGTAGAATCAGATAAAAATAAATGATCAGTTAAGATCAGCAATGAAGAAAAATTAAAGGGCATCTATATTCCCAACATATGAACATTATGAAATGTCTCCTAATGCATCAACATAGTGGTATAAATTGGCATGGTATTATATTGTTATAATTTTCATCCTTATCTATCTAAATTATCTAAGTTTCATTTTATGTGGTAATTTCATCTTCCATAAAAGGGCTATTAAGATTAGTATTTTAGATCTAAATTTCATCTTGCATGTGATTAAGATATTTGCACAATATTTCACTTCTTCCTGATGCAAAACCCAAACTGAGAAATATAAAACCAAAATCAATTGAAGGAAACACATAGAAGCAGCAGAATTCCATTTCTGTGGAAGCAATGGCAACCACTACTGGCTTTGTTCACTTTTTCGGTTAGGACAGTTAGAGCTAAGATTAAATATGAAGCTGAGCTTCAATAGCTGTTTTCCACTCAGTTGTAACGTACAGTATATGGAGGGCCTGCATATTCCAGAGCAGACTTGTGCTCCTTTTTAATGGGTGATTTTTCAGAAGCACTGGACTGGACAGTTAGTTGGCAGGCAGGCACATAAGCCATCTACACTAGTCAAACTCCTTAAACAAACTTACTTCTATGCAGTCAATTCTGACTCAAAGCAAACTGTGGGACAGGGTAGAACTGCTATTGTACAAATCTGAGACTCTAAGTCTTTACAGAAGTAGAAAAGTATAAGCCACTGTGAATATTTTGATCTAACTTTCTTTTTCCTTTTCAGAGCAGTAGCTTGCATTAGGCACCACTCTTTCTGTTTGTCTTTCTTTGGTGTTTTGTGGTGTTGGATGCTGCCACTGGTATTTCAAATTAACAAAGTTGTCTACAGTGAAAATATGTCAGCAGAGCTTCCAGATCTATACTGAAGTAAAATCTTGTCAGACAGACTACAAGGATGGAATAGGCTGTCCACATCTGAGGGATTAGGCACTGAAAACTTGATGAATAGCAGCAGAACATTGTCAAATACTGAAAACATCATGAATAGCAGAACATTGTAAGAGATAGTGCCAGAAGATGAATCCTTGAGGTCAAAGGGTATTAAAAAATATGACCGAGGAAGAGCTACCTTCTCAAATTAGAGTCAATGCTTATGACATGGGTAGAGTAAAGCCTGCAGCAGTAAAAGTTTCATAGCCTTCATTTGCTGATACGGAATGACTGACAATGAGGAAAAATAGCAGCTATAAATAGTTATGAAAACCTGGAAGTTGGAATGCATGAAGAATTAATCAAGGAAAATTAAAAGTATTTGAAAATGAACTAGAATGCATAAAAATAAATATACTAGGTATTTGTGAGCTGAAAGGACTTTGTATCAGCCATCTTTCAATTAGACAGTTCTATGACTTACTATGCCAACAATGATAGAGTAAACAGAAATGGTGTTGCATTCAATATCAATAAGGACATGTCAAGAACTATCTTGAAGTAAGATCCTGTCTGTCACGGTAGAATATCTAAGTGTTTACAAAGAAATTATTCAAATTTATGCAGCAATCCCTAAAGGTAGTGATGAAAAAATGACATTTTACAAATGAGTTCAGTCTGAAATCGATCAAACATGCAAGCAAAATGTATTGATTATTGGAAATTGAAATGCAAAGTTGAAAACATAGAGAAAGGAACAACAGATTAAAATTATTAAATTATTTACAAAAATAAAGCTGAAAATCACATATAAGAGTTTTTCAAGACAATCTCCATTTACACAGCCTATGATTTTTTAGGAACACCGAAGGTGATTGACTATGAATGTAGACTTTTCCCTACGGAACACACAGAGATCAAGTTGACTTTTTCTATGACAAGAGACCACACAGAAGCTCAAGCTCAGTAGCTAAAATGAGGTCAGGGTCACCTGTGGAGCAAAGCATCAATTGCTTTGGTGTACATCCAGTTTGAAGCTGAAGAAAATCAAATCACATGTCCAGAGCCAAAATGTGACTTGGGATACATTCCACCTAAATTTTGAGAAAATCTCAAAAATAGATTTGACTAATTGGACACTGATGATAGAAGACTTGATCGGCTATGGGATGATATCAAGATAGTCGTACAGGAAAAAAGCAAAAGATCATAAAAAAGTAAGGGAAGAAAAAATAACAAAGTAGACAACAAAAGCAACTCCAACATGATTACACCAAGGAGAAGAAATGATGAGGTCAAAGGACTGATGAGAACACGTCAAAGTGTGGTCTAGGAAGGCCAAATAAAACAGTGACTTGGATTATAAAATCAAACTTAAAGAATCCAAGGGATAATTCATTAATTAAGTTAAAATATTAAAAACGTTATATTATCAAGACAAAAGAATCACCAAAATAAGATTTGAGGAATACACAGTCACTGCCCCTCCCCCTAAAAAGGTAGCCAACATTAAACCATTTCAAGTGGTGACTTATGAGCAAAAAACACAGTGGTACTGTAGGAAAACATTTAAGCTGTCAAGGTATCAGCCTAAAACAATATTCCAGGATTTGATGGAATACTAATTGAGATATTTGAACAAGCTTAGAAAGCACTGGAAACAGTCGCTTGTCTGTACAAAGAAATTCTAACTGGCGGAGATCCATATATATACCCATTATGAAGAATGCTTATGCCAAAACTATGAAAATTATAGATAAATTTCACTGATATGTAAGTCAATTATCTTTGAAGATAATTCAACAACCTTGCAGGAAGTTATTTACAGGGAACTACCAGATACATGCCAGGTTCAGAGAAGGACCTGGGACTGTGTTATCAGTGCTGATGTCAGTTGGATCTTATGTAAAAGTAGAAATTTCCAGAAATGGTTTACTTGTATTCTGTTCACTATGATAAAGAATTTGACTTTGTGGATCATAATAAATTATAGATATCCTTGAAAAGAATGGAAATTCTAGAACATTTAATTGTGCTCATTCAAGATCTATTCATGGACCAAGAAGCAGTTGTACCAAAAGAGCAAGGAAATATTGAATGCTTAAAAATAAAAAAAAGCTGTGTACAAGAGTTGAATCCTGTCATCCTGTCTTTTCAACCTGGCTGAACAAATCATCAAAGAAGCTAGAATATAGAAAGTAGAATGTGGCATCAGACTTGGAGGAAGGCTTATTAAAAAACAGTGATGTGCAGATGATTCAACTTTGCTTGCTGAAAGTGAGGAAGATTTGAAGACCCTGTTGAACAGCATAAAGGATGGGCATTTTCTATATATATTCCATTCAAGGAAACAAAAATCCTCATAACTTGACCACTAGGCAAAACTATGAAAAATGGATAAAAGTTTGGACTTGTAGAGGATTTCTTCTTGCTTGTATCCACAACCAACACACTTGAAAGTAGAAGTCAAGAGATCAAAAAAACATATTGCATTGGGTAGATCTGCTATCCAAGACCTCCTGGAAGTGATGAAAAACAAGATCCAAGACATGACATTGTTAATCACCTCAATGCATGTTATTGCTGGACATTTAATAAGGTAGTGTGAAGAATAGACGCATTTGAATCATGGTGTTTTTGAACAATATTGAACATGCCATGAACTCAAAAATGAGTATCGAGATTTACTGACTATTTTATTTTCTTTCATTTTTTTGCTCTAAAATCTCAACTAAACAATTATAGTAAACCATGGGAGGTCAGTACTCCTAGTTTTTAAATTAACTCTATCTAGTGAATTTTATAATGAGATAACTGAAATCCCTATTCAAACCTTTAATGCTGCTTCACATTAAGAACACTAAGTCAAAAATTTTGCATAATTGTCTCTTAGATGATAAAATTAAGAAAATAACGTCTACATCATCTGATATACCTTATGAGATACTAGCCCTTAAGCTCTGTTCTCTGAGTTCAGAATCAGAGAGTGATATATACAATAGGGAGTATTTTCAGATGACAGAGTTTTCAAAAACTAAACCCTTGGTAGATTTAGTTGAGTTCATTGTTGGTAAAAATATGAAACAATCATAAGTTGTTTTAAGTAATCAGGGGCTTCACAAAATTGTGGACCAATAGAATTATAATATGCATACATATGAAGCATAGCACCATTGAAAATACAACTTCTTTTTGGTTCTTTAATGTTTCCTCTCCCACCCACCTCTCACTATCATGACCCCAATTCTTACAAATCCAGGTAGATCAGAGAATGTACCTCTGGTACAGATGAGACTCACAACACAGAGAATCCAGGACAGAAGAAGACCCCAGGACCAATAATGAGAATAGTGATATCAGGAGGGTAAGAGAAAGGTGGAGGAAGACACAGGGAATTGAGCACAATGATGGATCTATAATCCATTCCCAGGGAAACAGACAACAGAAAAGTGGATGAAGGCAGAATGCACTTGGTGTAATATATATATATATATATATGTATGTATGTATATATATGCATACATTTATGTTTATATAAATTATCAAGGGTTCATGAAGGAGGAAAGGTGTGGGAGGTGGTGGAAATGAGCTGCTACCAAGTGGTCAAGTAGAGAGAATATGCTTTAATAGATTATGATGCCAACATATGTGCAAATGTGCTCGACATAATAGATATGTGTAAATAATAAAATGATTGGAAAATGATCTTTAGAATAATTAAAATATGAAATATTTTGATGAACCATTTGATTTCCCTCTTGTACTATCAAAATTTAAATTAATAAATTTTCTCCAAATACGTGAATATTTCATCTTGACTTATTTCCATTTATTTATATTAGCAAACACTGTATCACAATATTTTACCTTTTCCTTTTCTTTCTCTTCTTAATTCTTTTGTATTATCTTTTTTTTTCCAGTTGTGCTACAGCATCAACACTACATTAGCAAATACAAGCAATTTCCCAGAGGTCATTGTGAGAATGTTCTTACCAGTCTTTTGCTGCCAGTGTCTATCAGATCAACTTCCTATTGTACATTATTCACAGTCATCTATTTAAAAACTATTTTGAATATTGAAACCATTGAAAACATCTATTTTAAATCCAATGCTTGACTTACAAAACTAATTAGAATTCTTGCACGCTTTCTAAGGCTGTTAATATTGTTGTGTTAATCCAGATAGAATAGAGAATCAGATTCAGAGGGACACAATTGTGAATAACAAAAAAGGTTATATGCCAGAGCAATTGAGTAAGGAGAAAATATCCCAGGCCTGCCCAGATCAAGTCCATAAGTCCAATATAAGCCCATGTGCTTATTACCAATCTACAAACACCTATTGAGACTCACAAAACACTTACAATGATATCGAATGCAGGAAGATCACAGGCCAGTGGATTGAAAGTCCTATGGCAGTGATGTTGTAAACATCTCAACTTTGGGTTCTCTACTTGGCTTCTCTAGCTCCAGATGTGTGGTTGCTTCAGGGAAGATGCTTGTGACTTCTTCAGTTGCCAAGGCATGAGGTCTATCAGCGTAGTGTCATATGTCACATGAGAGCACTATGGAACTTCGTTACAGGATGTCGAACTACCTTGCAGGAAGTTGAGGCACATTACAAAAATCAACACAAGCAACTCCTTTTTATGGGGGGGAGGGGCATCACTGCCCTCTGGTGGGAGTAGGAGGCCCAGCCTTGGTCCTGGAGAGCTGCTGCTGCATTTGAACCACAGTCCTGCGCTTAAACACTACGCCACTGAGGCTTAGCCCCAAGAAACTCCATTTTGAAGGAATAAAAGTGACACTTAAGTCTAACTCTAAAGTGAGATACTCCCAAGGGGAGTCTAGAAATGCCAACAGATGATCAGAAGAATCACCTCAGAAAATCTGAAGGACAGCAAGGAGCCAGCAAAACTGCCTGCATAAACCCAAGAATAGATACCGACTTTTCAGAGAGCTAGGAACCAAGGAGACACCGACTTCTGTTCTGTCCAACTCTACCCAGGGTGAGTACACAAGTGAAGGCAATGTTTATTAGAATCATGAGGTTGGAATCATGAACTGTGGAGAGTGCCACCCTTATGCTCTTCTGTTTCCCATGATATTCTTTTTTTTTCGGGGGGGTGGGGCATCACTGCTCCTTGGTGGTCATCGGAGCTACCCAGCCCTGCTCCTGAGAGCCACTGCTGGATTTGAACCGTCAAGCCCGCAGGCCACAATCCCACACTCAACCACTTACGTCACCAGGGCTCAGCCCCCTCCCATGATATTCTTATACATAGTCATCTGAGTTAATTTTAAGATTGTTAGATTGTTTGAGGTGAGCTTGTGTGAATAAACTGAGCATTCAGAAATGTCAAAGAGTGTTATATAATTATTGACCATGCCACTTATGACATGTCTAGTTAGCAGTGTTTCCAAGGGAGTGAGCTGAAAGAGAGGAATTGCCTGTCTCCAAGCAGGAAATACAGGAGTTTCCAGAGTCCTAGGAGAAGACAATTCCCTCACAGAGGTCTCATTGGTTATATCATCATTGACAGGATAGACTTCAATCCTTCAATCTTAATCCTCAAATTGACAAATGATTATATAACTACTACATATGTCTACAATGGATTTTTGGTCACCTCTCTCCTCATTCTTTTATTTTCATTCATGCTATTTCCAACCTGTCACCTAGTCTCCTTTTTGTTTCACAATGGATCCCGGAGAGCCTGCCCTCAGGGAGCTGCACAAGCAGTCTAGAAACAAACTCGTCTTCTCCCCACTGTGCTTTGGCCCCCTTTATTTGGAGGTCTTTCTTGATCACCATGCAAATCAGAATAACTGTTTCCCAGACTCATTTGTCAGAACTGAGTTTCTTTATTAACACTTGTTTCACTTGTTTGATTACCTACCTGTATGAGTCTGTTTATATTCTGTATCTAGTCATTACATGTATGGTTCATAAAATTAAATATATATCCTCTTTTGTTTTGCTTGCCCCCGGAATCATGTATAGTTTTCTGTACATATGAATATTGTTATCAGTTTATATTGTTCTTAGATTTAAGTATCACAATTTATTTTCCAGAAAAAATTACCTGGATTCAGCTTTTCTCTTTCATGAAAATATTATGTTTTCTAACATCTTATAATAGCCAATTCTTTATCATTTACTCCTTTTGAAGTATCTTCTCCAAATATCAGTTATTATGATTTTAATTTTTCAAACTACATTTCTGGACCACCATTTTCTCACAGTTATCTTATATTCTCACAGTACTCAAAAACTATAAATCCATTTATGATATATCATATTACTGTAAAATAGTTATTTTGACCCTTCTTTATGTCTTTTGGCATATCATAAATTCATTGGTAACATTTCCAAGTATTAGCTTTGGTTATAATTCTTGGAACTTCAAAAAGGAAATGATAATAGTAGAATGAATATAAAATATTTGGGCAGAAAATAAAAAAGGAACTAAAACTATTTAAATTATAATTCTATTTTTTTTTTTTTTTTTTTTTTTTTTAGGGCATCACTGCCCAGGTGGTGGGAGTAGGAGGCCCAGCCTTTGCTCCGTGGAGCTGGAATTGAACCTCCAACCCAGTGGGCCGCAGTCCCGCGCACAACCACTACGCCACCGGGGCTCGGCCCTCTATTTTTAAGCACTACTAGGACATATTAAATTGATATTTTATCATTAAGCTGAACATTTTAAAAGAGTTGGCTGCTCAGCAATTTACCTAACATATTAATTTGAATTGACTAGTAACCAGGCATTTAAATACACAGGTACACACACTCACACACACATGCACACACTTTTTTCATTAGGTAGAATCCCCCAACATTATACTGACAAAAAGATAGTCATATTCTAATGCCTGGAATATGAAAATATTTTGTTTTATATTTGTTTTGTTTTGTTTTCTATACCTTAAAAGACTTTTCCTTAAGGGATAATTACAATATGGACCTTAGCTCTTGAGGATTTTATGAAGATGGAGAAATCTAATCAAATGAGCCCTTAATTAGAGAACTTGCTCTCAGTGGAGGCAGAAGAAATGATGCAGAAGAAAAATTCAGACAAAATTTTAAACATGAAAGAATTGATAAGAGGTTTTGGCTCTGACTCTGAAAGAAGGATAACCCAAGGAAAGTAGGTGACAGCTAGTAGTCTAGATAATCAGAAAGGACAAGGGACATATTACCTCACTACACAAGGGTCTTCCAACTACTTGAAGAAACATGGAACCAAATTAATCACCCCCTATGACCTGATACCATTGAGAGATATCAATTGTCAGAGAAATTGTGGGAGAAAATAGAACAGTCAAAAATATTCATGGAAATAAACTATCAGAATGTTTTCTCATGGTGAGTTCATAACACAGACCTTTCAATCCACTGCTTAAGGTGCAAGTGCCATGCCACCAGAGTACAGAGAATCATGCCCTACCTACTGTCATCAACTCTGACTCACAGAGATACTACAAAAGGTTTCAGAGACGAATTTTTTCACAGAAGCAGACAGCATCATTTTCCTCCTGCCAAAAAGCTGGTTGATTTAAACTGTGAACCTTGAAGTTAGCAATCCAATGTCTACCCTAGATTGCTGCCATGGCTCATGGCTCAAACCTATAGAAAGAAATGCAGGCTCAGCTGAAACCTTTACTTCAGGATTGTGAGCCCATAAACTGGTGAGTGTGCAGAGTCACCATCATTAGGGCTTTTGACATACACGTGAGAGTGTTGGCTTACAACAGGCAGGCAGAAGGAAGAGAAAACTGGAGATGTCCCATAACATACAGTTTGAAGAGAAATTTAGAGAGATTGCAAAGAAATAAATGATGACCCTCATAGTTTCTCTCCAAACATCTGAACAACTTGAGAGTGAGGAACTGAGATGTGATGCACTTTGGTAAGAGAAATTGTTGGAGTAGACTTTTAAATATTGAATTGGCGATATTGCGTAGCCATTGAGATATGAGTAGAGTCTAGTAGAAGTATATGGAAATTAGAGATCAAGTTGTAAGTCATCATTATGCAAAGAGTAGTTAAAATCATAAAAATTGGTCAAAATCATCCAGATGAGCAAACAGAATAGGGGGGATGTTATGAATTATTGGTGGAACTTCTGGATGTTTTGAGGTGGGTGATATGAGGAATGAATAACAAACTAGATTAAGATGTAAGCCAGGGAAATGTAGTCAGCTTAATACTATGTGAAAAAAGTTTTCTCTATTTGTTTGTTTAGTATTCCTTTTAATAAACAGTTCTATTGAGATATAAATAGCATGTTATATTTCAATAGTTGAATAACTTTAATAAAATTTGTACAATTATGACCACAATCAACTCTAGAAAACTTTCTTCTTTTTCATACCAATTAGTAGCTCCCACTTTCTCCCCAACCTCTCCTGTACACCAGGGAACTATTATTCCAGTTTCTCTCTCTCTCGAGTCATCATGCTGGATTTCATATACAAACAACATACAGTAGCAAAGAGTGAAACAAACTAAAAGCAATAACAAAATAAAATAGAAAAAAAGAGTTAGATAGAAAACATAAAGTAATATATCTAGGGCAATTTAAAAATGGGTCAAACTGAAGCTCAAATGATAAGATATTCACTTTTAACCTACCTACATTTTGCAATGTCTTATGTATCGTGTTAGTCCGGGTAGACTTAGAGAAACAAATTCATAAGCATGCGTAAGGATATAAGGTAAAGGTTCATATACAAGAGGAATGGAACACTGAGAAATCATCCCAACCCACTCCAGTCCAAGGTCATAGGGCTGATATTAGCCCATATGTCCGAAACCAGTCTAGAAAGTCTCCTTATGACTCGCAAAGCATCTGCAATGACACCAGGACAATCATAGGGCCTTGGGTGCAGAGTCTTGTGTCCAGCGGCAGTAGGAGGATCCCGGCTCTGGCAAGAGTCCCCCCATGACTCATCATTTCCAGGCTCAGGGTCCACCAGCAGTATCCATTGTCAATAGAAGCATCTTACCGCTGATAAGGGTCTCTCTCTGACTTGTCCAGCCTCAGAGGTCAGTTTCCATAAGGGTACGGCCATGTAGCTTCTCCTCCTGCTCTTCCAGTTCCTTGAATGCTGCCATTTTGTGTTGTCTGAGTATCTCACAACAACTATGGAGATGGTCTCTCATCTCCATGAGGGAAATATCGCGAGACATCCAATAATTCTCAGAGAAAGCCATGCTTACACAAAGGTCTCAATGGCTATTTCCAGATTAACAGGCTAGACTCCAACCCTACAATCCCAATCTTGAAATTGACACATGAGTACATGACTGCCACATGTATGATATCATGATTATCTAAATTCCTGGTCTATGTTCAGAGGGAATTCACTGAAGACTTAATCTGTGCATTTTTCCTCTTTTTTACTGGTATTTTATTTTAAAATACCATGTGATTTACAAGAACAGGAATGACTGACTCAAGAGAAATAGCTTTGCTTTCAACATCAAAAAGACCATTTCAAGACCTATTGTGAAGTACTGTCTGTCATGTGAAAATATTTATTTGGATACAAGGAAAACTAGTCAATACAACAATTTTATTGAAATGTATACACAAACACTAACACTAGTGATGAGAAAAATTGAAAACTTCTATCAACACCTTTAGCATGAAATTGATCAAACTTGCAATCAAGATGTGTTGATAATTACTGGTGATTGGAATTCAAAATGGTTCAGATTCATTCTTTTTTCCTGTGGTTATTCAGTTTCCATAGCATCATTTCTCGAAAAAAATCTCTCCTTTTCCTATCATTTTGTCTTCATACCCTGTTGTTCACCATGAGTCAGAATTGACTTGATGGCAGCGAGTGAGGCCTTGCTGAAACGTACTGCCCATACATGTAGAGCTCCACATATTACTGTCTAGTCTATTATCTCTCTATTTTTATTCCACGAATATACTTTCTTGATTATTGTTCCTTAATTATAATTTTTTTTATCAGAAACTGAGAGACCTTTAGCACGATTCTTACTCAAAATAGTTTTTGCTATTCTGGATTCCTTGTATTTTCACACAATTGATAGGATCAGTTCTTGAGTTTCTGCTGAAACTCAGCTAGATTTTTAAAGGAATTGTCTTGAGTCTTTAGGTAAATGAAGAATATAGGACCTACATAATATGTCTTCTGGACAGGAACCTCAAATATCTTTTTTGTCATTTGTTCTTATTTTTCCTGCCGTTGAGTTGGTCTTCACTTATATCTACCTCATGTACAACAGAACAAAACAGTTACACAGCCTGATCCCATTGTTTCCGCCACTGTTTCAATTCACCTCATTGAGGTTCTTCCTCTTTTTCAAGGCCTCTCCAACATATGTGGTACCAAGTATGATGCCTTTCTCCAGTGACGAGTTCCTCCAAAGTATGAGAGTTGAAGTCTCAAAGGGTATTCAGACCGTACTTACTCAATTATTTAGATCTACTTTCATTTCTTTCAATATTATTTTGGAACTTTATTGTAAATTTCTTCCATTAATCTTGCTGTTTCTTCATAATTATTTCATTTTTATTCTTTTATGTGAAGGTAAGTAAAAGCATTGCTACTATGGTCCTAGTTTATATTTACATGGGTTTATTCCAAACCAAACATATTTAAGAAGTGATTCTGAGGGATCTATTGGACCTGTTCAATTAAAGACACAGAGGTTAACTCACAAGATTATGGGGATTATTTTTGGAGATGTCAAAGGGGTAATCTTGACTGATTTTTTTCACAGGGTGAATAGGCAAGATGTTTTCAGATCATTGAAAACTACATTGATGACAAAAAGGATGAAACATTTGTGCCACAGAATGTTTTTTCTCATATCACAGCGATGCACTTGCTCAATTTCTGAGGGTAATAAAGATTATCATTTTACTCTTCATTCATCCTTTCAATATTTCTTTATTTCTTTTTTGTTTGTTTATTTGTTTTGTTTTGTTTTTATTGGCATCACTGCCCTCTGGTGGGACTAGGAAGCCCAGTCTTGCTCCTGGAGAGCTGCTGCTGGATTTGAATTGCCAAGCCAGTGGCCCCCAGTCCCACACTCAACCACTATGCCACCGGGGCTCTGTCACTTTCAGTATTTCTTCATGTTTTCCAAACTCAGAGAATATTTCACAGGAATGCCATTAGAGTCCTGGAAGAATGCTAAAACTGCAATTTTACTACGGTGGTGGATATCAAAGTGTGAAGAATTCATAGGGGGAGGACTTAGAGAGATGAAACATTCTCCTTAAGTGTATACATCAAGATGCAGAGTACATTAGGACACAATTGCTTCTATTTTGATATTTTTTAAAACAAATGTTTCTATGATAATGTACCGATAATTTTTGACTCACCCTTATAAGTGTATTTTCTTAATTTCAATATTATATTATTTGTTGTATATATAGAGGAATGCAATCATTTTAAATATAAATCATGTATTCTGTAACCTTGCTGAGCTTGTTATTAGCTTTAATAATTTTAAATGAATCTGATAAGATTTACAATGTATACTCATGTGAATTTAATTAGTTTTATCTCTTTCTTTCCAATATGAATGTCACTTTGTCTTTTTTTTTTTTTTTTGCCCAATTATCCTGTTCAGCTCTTCTTTTTTCCTTCCATTTTTTAAAGCTGGCATACATTTTATATAGATCAAATGGGGATCAAATCTGATGTTACTTTTTATCTACTATAATCATATTTACACTACTCTCTTTCTTATAACAAAGATATCCTAATCCCATAATTACAGTCAGAAGGAACTCACTAGAGGTTTAATGTATATGTGTATCATAAAAATAGGTTTTGGCTTCCACTTTCATTTATAACCTTCTATAAATTGAGTGTTCTTATTTTTAAAAGAAAAAAGTGATCAATGAAAGCAACTTTCATATTTTTCTTTTTCATTTTTGTGCATCTTCTAAACCATATTGGATTTTTTCACATAGTTAAATAAATTGTATTGCATTCTTAATAATGTAAAAACAGCTAATTATGAAAGCAAACATAGTATATATTTTCTTGTTGGTCTAGATGTTTTTATATGAATTTTTCAACTTGTTATAGAACATAACATTCTACTGACAATTTTTCAGTTGAACGATAAAATTGAATAAAAAATTTTAAAACTCAAAGAAAAATCAAGATATATAATAAGTGTATTGCCAGTAATAATAGTGATGTGCTATCAGTAGTAAATAACTGAAAATATTTCAACATTTTGTTTTGTTTCAGATAATGAAAATTATAATATATAGTGTTGTTTCTCTATAAATCAAATAAATCCTAACCTGACATTTGCAACAATAGCAAAATTCTTAATGAAACCCAGGAGTAGTGATGATATAGGGACAGCAAATAGAATAAGGGTTTGGGGGAGGTAGGAGGATACAGGAATATGAAGGGGTAATAGTGAAAGACAGATGATGACAAGAAGGCCAGGAAGAAAAAGAATGTTTAGAAACTGATCATGGTAGCAATCGTACAACTCTGCTTGACACAGTATTAGCTCCTACTTAGTAATAAATTAAAAATAAAGTTCTTAATTTAAATTAAAATATTCTAAATGATATTTTGTTTCCCTCAAATTATTTCCCTATAAGTATTTCTATCTTTATTTGTACAAGTGCTGTGTGTTTGAAACTACTTACTTCATCTTGACTTTTTTCTTATCTTTTTTTCAGCTACATGTAAATTGTAAAATAAAAAAACTATCAATACTTCCTTTTTTACCAAATTATAATCCATTCTGTTTGCTTGTGAATCTTTCCATCACAATGACCCCTGAAGAAGTAAATTGTTCTTCTTGGAAACCAGGATGGTATGCTCAACCTCAGATGGGGAAGAAGGGCTATCCTGTGATAATAAAGCAAAGGGCAGACTAGATGCCTGTAGCTTCCACATCTAATTTGACAGTGTAAATGAAGCTGTTAACTTTGTGGCCAGCAGTCCAGCCTACCAATCCCCTTGCGGTGAAAGATGAGGCACTCTGCTTCCTCTGGAGCAAATCCATGCCAGTCTATAGGGTCTCTATGAGGTGGAATCTACTAAATGACAATGAGTGTTCAGGTGGTTTGTTTGTTGCTTTACAGAATTCTGTAGCTGCTAACATCAATATCAGCGGTTTGAAACCACCAGCCATTCTGATGGATAAATATGTGATTACTCCTGTAAAGAGTTACAGTCCAAGAAACCCAGAGAAGGCAGGTTTTCTATACCCTAATGAATTCCTATGATTAATGATCATAGTGTCTTTGGAACTCAAGTGCTATCATATCCATCCAATACTTAGGTACTGCTGTTTTATCAATTCCCAAATCTCATGATTTTAACAAAAATAAAGAAGGAACAGGATAGGGCAAGATTAAAAATTATTTTATAACTGCTTCTGTTTTAACCAAATTATTAAAAGAAGGGGAAATTGTAAGATATGAAGGAATTCTGAGGGTCCAGGAAATAATAGTTCTCATTGTTCCGTTAACATAGTTACTTAAAACAATGTCAAAGCATTTTAGCAGAATGATTATCACTACTAAAATTTTTCAAAAGTTCAATAGAATATTTTATTTCAAGTGAATTTTCCCCAATAAATTGTTAATCATGCTCAGGTTGCTGTGCACTATTCTATCCCTGTTTCTATGTGTTAGCTATGGAACTACTAGTACAGAATAATACAGGTAAGTCTATGTACTTGATCAACTCACTAGCGATTCTACTTTTGACAGTTAATTTGGTTGATTTCATTGACATTTTGTTTCCGTCTTTGTCAATAAAAATCCAAAACAAAACACCATTATTAACATTTATATCTTTACAAAATATGTTTTCTATTAAGAATATTCCTTGAAAGGTATAATTCATAAATGGTTATTAAATCTATTAATTTACATCTTCTATGTTTGAAAATATTTTTATTTGAAAATTTTTTATTTTGAAAATATGGTATCTGATAGAAAATAATACTTTTAAAAAACTAATTTACATGATAATTAACTACTCCATCTATTTAAAACAAGGAAAATGGAATGCTTGCATGATGTTGATAATACATATAAGACATTCTAAAACAGCAAATTTGAATAAATAACAATAGACTAATCCCCTAGATCAAATACCTTTTAAGAATTAGCATATATCAGGAATAAATTTCACTCTTCATAAAAAATAAATTTTTACCTTCTGCTGTTGTCATTTCTTAGTTTGTATGCATGGCTTATAGACATGGATATGTATTACCTATTGCATTCAAACTGTGACTAACTATATGTACTACCCACTCAGTTATATTTGAGGTAATATATGCTTGCTACTCAATATTTATTTAATCATCTATCTAAAATTAGACTTGAAAGCGAATTTTTCTAGATGTTAGCAAAATGAATCCAAAGTTGCTTAAGTTCAATTTCAAAGAAGTAAAAGGATTAAAAAGATTATTTATTTTTGTCTTAGTAACTTTGAACATGAAATGAATGAATTAATATTTTATTGAATACTTTTTACTTTCACCACAGAAATTGTAACACTTTCAATAGTCTGTAAGTTAATGAGAAGAAAGAGACAGAAATTTATTGAAGTCTTCATGTAGAACTAGTTAGAGTCTCCCCACAGAGCTAAGCACATTATTGTTCAGGCTGTGCTCATTCCTGCACCTGGGCAAAGCAGCACTCATTAGTAGGACTAAGTGATCAAGAAATTGTCTGATGGTTTAATTTTTGTTATCTCAGAATATGACTCTACTGTGGCTTTGAAAGTAACATGGACAATATAACATATAGCAAGTCCTATTTCTACTTCTACATCTTGAGCATGTGCTTTTTGTTTGCTTTGGGATTCCATTTTTCCTAAGAGAAGTTGTATCTTGACCTTAACAAATGCTCAATGTGGCAGTCACATATCTGTATCAATTTTAGCACTGGGAGTATAGGGGTGGACTCTAGGCTGACAATCTGGAGATAGGCAATGGGGCCTCTGTGTGGACCTTGCTTTCTCCTGAGAATTCTGAGATGTCTCGCGGTATGTCCCAATTGGAGATGAGAGCCCATTGACTTCGTTCCTTGGAGACGAACTACTGACAGGATGAGATGACAACATGCTGATAGGTCCTGATTCCTGGAGACTGGAGCAGCCAGGGGAGAAGTCACATGGGCTTACCCTGATGGAACCAAAGCTCTGGAACAAGAGAAGCCCTGTGGAGACTCCTACCATAGCTGAGATGCTTGAGAGGCCACAAGGAGAACCTTGCAAGCACTGAGATGCTTCCACTGCCACTGGATACTCCTGATGGACCTTGAGCCCTGGAAATAAGGAGCCATGGGGAGACCCCTGCCAGCGATGGTATGTTCCAACTGCTACTCAAACAAACGATTCACTGGCCTGTGGCATATTTTTTCTTTCAGTTTTTTTTTTTTTTAGGCAACTGTCTGCAAGGAAATTTCCAAACTAATTAATAACAAGAGAATGTTGGATTGAACATTGTCCACATTGTTTAACAATGAACTGTTTCAGTAATATTAAGATATAAACAAACATATGCAGATTAAAAGCTGCTATCTGGACAAAGTAACAAATTAATATATATATATATATATATATATATATATATATATATATATATCCTTAGAAATAAGCATGGCAAGACTTTGTCTTATATACTTCTACATATTGTCAGAAAAGACCAGTTCTTGGAAAAGGTCATCATGCTTGATGAATAAGAAGGTTTTAGGGCGATGGATTTACACCCTGGCTAGAAAGATGGGTTCTGCATTAGAGCAGATGTGAGGATAGCACTGGACCATGTAGTGTTTCATTCTAATGTGTACAGAGTTGCCCTGGGCCTGATATGACTCAATGACAACTAGCCACAACATGTACCATGTGAGATGAAGTCAATTAATGTGGTCCTTTGGCAAAAATGTCTTACAAAATTTATTATAAATTCTAGCCTCTTTGCTTATGGATATAATCTTGTTTGGGGAGCAGTTCTTTGTTGTGCTAATGGACAGGATTAAGGTGGCATGTATTTTCTCTACCATAAAAAAGAATGTGGAGCAAGCCACCACACTTTCTTTCTTTGGCAATATTATCTCTTCAAAAAAAAAAAAAACAACAACACCATAAAACAAACATCCATTAACTCTCTTTCTAGATACATAGCAGTCATCTTTCAAGCAGAGAGAGAGAGAGAGAGAGAGAGAGAATCCCTGGGACCATAAATGAAGAAGAGCAACCATGGAAACACTGTTGTTGAGATTTCTGTCTGCTACGAAACCAGAGGCCCCAGAGAATCTAGAATGGAAAACTTGGGCCAGAGCTGAGACAATGAGACAAGGAGGCAGGGCAGTAAGCTGGTTTCCTACGTCCATAAAAGTAGAGGCAGAAGATGAGAGAAGGACTTGGATGCTGGCTAAGAAAAGATGTTGCTGAGCACCATTGCCAGTATCCTTTATGTTTTCTATTCAGTCTTGAGGGACCTTGTTAGTTTTTGTAACCAACAATATTGTCTGTGAATTCGGTGTCACTATTGGAATGAACTATCAAACTCAGTAGAGAAGTAGAGTGTTGGTAGGGGGGATGTTTAGCATTAGAGGAGGGTAAAGAAGGACGGGGGCTGCAGTCATGATTGATTTCTGCCTGATCACAGTAGGTCTTGTGCTGGTAGGGAGCTAGATTCCATGCTTTGTGTAGCCTGGTGAGGCCAGATATGACCTCTATGTAATTCACATAATAATGTCTGGTGGTACCTATATTATTGCTGTTGTTGTTGCGAGGTGTCCTTAAGTGGGTTCTGATAATAGTGCCCTATGCACTACAGAACAAAGCACTCTTCATTCCAGCATAATTCCAACAATTGTTCCTGTGCTTGAACTTATTGTTTAAGCTACTGTGTTGTCATTCTTGTTGTGGACTTTCTTCTTTTTTCACTACTTTTCTATTTAGCTAGGCTCTCTCCAGGATTTAATCTCTTCTGACAACATGGCCAAAATGTCTCAGATGAGTTCTAACCATCCCTGTCTCAAAAGAATATTCTAGGTATACTTTTTGCCAAAAGGGATGTGCTTGTTCTTTGGCAGCTCATGGTATTTTCAATATTATTTGCCAGCAGCATAATTTGAATATATAAATTCTAACTTAGTCTTCCTTATTCAATGCCCAACTTTTCCAAATTGAAAATACCATGGCTTGGGTCAGGCATGACCTCTAATACTTAGAGTGGTGGTTCTCAATCTTCTGATTGTTTTGACCTTTAAATCAGTTCCTTATGTTGTATTGACCTCCCCCGCCCCATAAAAACCATAAAATTGTTTTCATTGATACTTCATGACTGTAATTTTGGTACTATTTTCAATCGAGAGACCCCTGTGAAAGGGTCATTCAACCACCAAAGGAGTCTATCCAATAAAATTAATATTCTAATTGTGTCATTCCCAGGACAGTAAATCATATCATTTTTATGCAAAACAGCCATTACCAGTTCATTTTATCTCACTAACACCAAAGGGTTAAGGCCCACAGGTTGATAGTCACTGTCTTAGATACTTTATGATTCAGAGCAAGTATCAAAGACTCTTCTGATATTCACTTTGATAATTTCTTTCTTTCTTGTCTTTTTAATGACACTTTTATTTTGACATGAACTTAATTCTTGTTGTTCAACCACAGCTCATCAGGTTTTCTAACCTTAGTGTTCAATGCATCAAACCTGTTCTTGAGATTTCATCTTGCAAAATTCTATTATGCAATCTTCAGCTGTGTTTCTATCTCTAAGACCACAACTTCTTACTATAGTTGCTTTCATTTTGCTTGCAACATTTAAATTTATAAATACTGGTTGGTTACATGTGTGTTCAATTTTTTGACTGAAGGTTTTGGAAGAATTCTTATATTTATCACTAACTTTTTAAAATTTTTTTATCACTAACTATTGAGGTGGTACATAAAATAGGATAATAAATGTATTGGATAGACTCCAGTGAATGCAGAAAGATATTATCCTATCACAAATAGCATTGTTCTTCAAGATAAACTTTGAAATGGCCTTTTGAACTAAGAATGCAAAACCTTTCCTCTAGATCGTGTCATTCCCAGGATAGCAAAGCATATCATTTGTTTATGCAAAACAGCCAATCCATTTTAGCTTCCTCACGCCAAAGATGGCAGTCGTTAAACTTCCAGCATCATTTTTGCTGATGTCTAATTTTCATACGTTCATATTTTATACATTCCATGTTTTGATTATTAGATTATTGTAATTATCTCACACCTTGAATCATGCCTTACCAGTGAATGAATACACAGAAGGCTTTACTTTATCCTTGTCACCATGGTGCCCACTCCTTTGAAAACACAACTCTTTCCCAGGTGTGGGAAGCTAAGGAACTGGAGAAACAAGCAAGTGGTCAAATTCTCCACACTCATAATCACTAGGTTTGAAAGGCCAAGTCTGGTGGGGAATTCTCCCACACTTATGATATAAAGATGCCACCATGCTCATTCTGTGGACTAATCAGTCTTCCCACAATAGCCTCCACAAAAGTATTACTTGAAAGATGCCACCTACTTGCACCAGGACTCTCCATCTCTGGACACATTTGGTTGTGGACGTGGTTCTCACCTGTGGCAGTCATGTGCTTATGTTAATTTTATAATCAAAATGTATGGATGGAGTCTGGCCTGTTAATCAGGAGAAAGCCATTGAGTAGCCGATGAGGCCTCTGTGGGCATGGCTTTCACCTGAGACTCCAGGGAAGTCTCATGATATTTCCCTCATGAAGATGAGAAGATATCTTCCCCAGTTGTTGGGAGTTTGTTTCAGAGACGCTTAATCACAGAAGAGACAAGATGCAGCCTTGAAGAAGTTAGAGGAGCCGGCGGAGAGACCACATGGCTTTGCCCTGATGAAGACAGACCTCTGAAGCTGGAGTGGCATGCTGTTGATGGGCCTGAGCCCTGGAAGCAAGGAGCCATGGGGAGACCCCTGCCAGCGCCAGAATTCTGCACCCACTGACCTGTGACTTCTTGAGCCAGAAGCTGACTTTATAGACTGATTGTGGGCATATGGGTTAATATTGAACTGAACTTATGACTTTACACTGGACTGGATTGGGATGCCTTCTTAGTGTCACATTTCTTTTGAATATAAACCCTTTCCTTATAGTTATATGCATGTCTCTGAAATTTGTTCCTCTAGTCTATCCAGACTAACACATCACCCTTGATTATATTTGGAATGTTTTCAGATGTGATTAGTCCATCCTCTGGCACCATCTCCTACTTCTCTGCTTCCATTCATTAGACCTATGAATGAATTAGAAACTCGTAATTAAAAAAAAAAACCAGACATTGACTAGTGTTTCAGTCTTAGACTTTGAACACTCTTTTACTAGACATTTTATTAGTTATTTTCTTTTCTAATCTCTCTGATGTTAGCAGTTATGGATACTATTATGACAAAAGTGGTCACATTATTATCTGTGTAGTTATCTAAAGGGAAAATATGGAAAGGGGAAACAGACAGATATGAATATTAATAGTCTCATATGAAATATAATTCATTCATATCTTAAGAGGAATTTATAATTTTAAGAGGAAGTCAAATATTTTGTGCACAATTGAATAAGGATAGTTTCTTTATCAAGAATGTAGTATGGAATTGTTATCAGCATATAGTGCCTCCTATTAAAGTACAATTAGGAACATTATCTTAGGGATCTTTCTTTATAGAGAATGTATCTGCTTGGATACATCCAGTTAAAGATAAAATAATAGAGAATCTATATTTCAATTTAGGACAATGTAAACCATGAAATATGTGTAAAGTTACAAAAGTTGATTAAGTGCAAATTTTTCAGGGACTGCATTTAAATCTTGGCATTTAAAAATTCAATTAATAATCAACATATTTAAAATGTATTCTAAGAAAGGAAAAAGATGAATATGATAAATAGACAGGAATTAATCACAAGATAAAAAGAAGATAGAGAAGACAGAAAAAAAGACTTCTTATTACATTAAATTGTCTCCCCCTAGGGGAATGACAAGAAAGTTACCTTTACATTTACTAACTTACAACTATTTCAAATCAAGTGCTTTTTTCCATATGTAAATTACTAATATTTTAATACTAAATAATATCATTAATCTAAGTGGATGGAATGATAAACTAAAAGTTAATGTTGAAATGTACTTCTCAACTATGCATATTTGAATATTAGCAAACACTCATAAAAAGAGCATAGGATTAGTGAAATGACAATTATAGATCCTCACTACATTTAATTACAATTAATCTTTTCAGTACCATATTTGATTGATAAGTGCAGTAAATGTACAAATGATAATGCTTGGTATTTGTTTCAGAATCATCATAACAACTTTACAAATAATTTCATCATCTGAACCCTTCAAATGGCATATTCATTCAGTGATCTTGTTCACAATTTGACTATTACCACAGCTTTGTATATTCATTATATTCATTTGCACAAAGAGTATTGAAATCCTATATTGGCAGTGATAGTGCTTGTTTTTTGCTTTGTTCGTTTGTTTACATTTGCTTTTGATCATTGAGTTAAGCAAAGAAAGTGTATGGCATAAGCTTTACACTGCTTCCAGCAAGGTCAGTGGGCATGTCAATCCTAACTGCTGGGATGGGAGTGGGCTGTGTTTTTCTGAGTGAGCCTAAGAAGTGATGAAGACTAAGGATAGGACGCCGAGGTTCTCTCACTTCTGAGGCTGCTGAATTGAGAACCAATGAGCAAAAATCTATCATTTTTTCCTTGTATTTATTTCCAGAAATTGGCCATAATGTCATTATCAATTCAGATAGTGGTTCAAGGAAGAGGTGCCTACAGAAAAGGGATTTTAAAATAGATTTACAGTATGATTGATATGAGCTGTATGAAATTCAAAAAGCACCACACTTGGCAATATGGAGGGCAGAAAAGAAGAAGGAGAAGAGAAAGGGGAAGGAGACCGGGTGGGGTGGGGGAGGGGGGAGGAGGAGGAGGAGAAGACACTCAAGAAAAGGACTGACACTAAAGTTTAAGAAGAGTTATGGGGATGGCACGAGAGTGGGAGCAGTGTTTGTTGTCATTGTGCGTAGGGACTCTGTAGATTGAAACTGTCTCAATGTCACCCAACAAAAACAAAAGGCTTAAAATAAAACTATTTGGTAAAGTTTTATGATGCCAACCACATAGCCCTGCTCTGAACATATATAGAACATTTTAATCTTGACTTTTGAAAAGAGGAAGATACAGGGTAATTATGAGTTAATGTAAGGATGATTTTATGATAGAATATGAAGCATGTTCCTAAAAGAACATATTTTAGAAGGCTGAAGGGATATGCATGTGAGAAAATAAAAATAGGACAGTATCTATAATGTTTGAAACATTTTTACATAAAAGAAAGCATGGGGATATATGGAAATATATTTTAAATCATGAATTAATATATTATAATTTTATTTATTTCATATTGACCATCGCTTCATTTTTTGATTAAGAGAAAATGTATTCTTTTTTATTGATCAATAAAGTAAATAAAATTATAATAAAAGTTATAGAACTCTATTGATATGCCAAAATAGCTTATTTTACAAATCTTGTAGTTTTATACATTCTTATAGATTACTAAAATATATTCACGACTCATAATTTGAAATAGTATTGCACTAACAGCAAACTCAGCTGTCACAAATGAGAGAATTTAAAGCTAAAATATGGTGGCATGTGGAAATGAGAAATTATGACCTCATGATAGCAATATGCTGTATCCCCATAAAAGGATATGGCTTTAAATAAGCATTTATAAAACATATTACTATTTGGAGAAAGGAAAACTAAATCTTCAACTTATTTTTACAGAAAATTAATTTCAGATAAATTGTTGATCCAAAATGAAAGCTTAAGAGAATTTTTTTTCTGACTTTAAGTAGCAAAATGCCATCCTATTTTACTTATTTCAATTTTTCACAACTCTATAGGAAAAAATGTTTCATAGAGAGTCCTAAGATGCAATGTTTAAATTAAGGAGAACTATTAATAACAAGAAGACTGGCAGTTCTAACACATTTTGAAAAGAGAGAGATAAAAGGTAATCATGAGTTTATGTAAGGATGATTTATAATAATAGACCATGGAACATAAGCCTATAGGAAGATAGGGAGAGCTATGTGGCAGTCAGTTTCCATAGTGATTTGCTGCCTCGAATATATGGGACAGTTCTACACTTTATGTTATTGTTACCATGAGTTGAAACTGCCATGATGGCAATGAGTTAATTTTTAAGACAGCAGCGAATCGGTTTTTTTCTCCCTAGTGACTGGTAAGTTCTACCCATCATCCTTCAAATAGTTAATAGCCCAGCACTTAAACACTTGTGATCAGGCCTCCTTGTGAGAGGTAACTTACTCAACAAGTCCTAACAGAATACATCCCAAGAAAATTATATATTTAGCTTATACAAGGAGGCTCCAAAAAGTTCACCAAAAATTGTTTTTCTCCTTCATATACTTTGAACTTATTATCTGGAAAAACCAGTCCCTAAAGAAGGACATCTTGCCTGGTAAACCAAAGAATATTTCAAAAAAGGCATGCCACCAATGTGATGAATTGACACACAGCGACTGCAACAAGGACTCAGGAACAGTTGACAGGGTGGCACAGGAATGTGAAGTGTTTCTGGCATTTCACCTTAACACACTTTTCGAATGAATGTTCTTAAAGCATATTCCACACAAATATACTATACTGTTGTTCGGTGTCAAAAGTTTGTTTCCTACCCATACCCAGACTGATCATTAAAACACAGATAAAAATATGGGGAAAAATCCTGCTAGACTAAAGTACGCAAAATGGTACGGTTATTAGTTATAGACAAACAGAACTTCGGACAGTTTAGTCCCCTCATAAGCAGCAATGGGAGTATAATTCCATGAGGGTCCAGAGAGGGAGGAAGGATCAGGGAAATGAGGAGAAACTTATAGCAATTATAGATCACCCTCTTATAGGGAGACGAATAACAGAAACAAGAGTGAAGGAATACAGTGGTCAGTATAAAATATGAAAAATAATACAAATAACTATAACATATAACTTATCTAAGGTTTACTAGAATGGTCAGGTGGGGAGGGAGGGAAAAATGGAGCCGATATCGAAGAGCTCAGGTAGAGAGATAATGCTTTGAAAATGATGATGGCAGCATGTGTACAAACGTGCTTCATATAATTGACTTATGGATTGCTGTAATAGCTGGAAGAGAACCAATAAAATGATTCAACATCAAAAAGAAACAAACTATATGTAAAGGTTTTGAGTAAAACCTTATTGTGGTAATTAGCAAATAGTAAATGCTCAACACACATCACTTTTATGGTCTCTTAAAAAAGTTTAATAGAAGACTTTCGCCACATTCAGAAAGTCCTGTGTCTGTAAAGTATAAAATGACTATTATTTGTTGCAGGAAGGGCTATGTGTTGGTCTGTGACCCACAAGCTTAGCCGGTGGAGCCCCGGGGTGCTGTGTGGGAGAAAGCCTGCGCTTCCCCGCCCCCCCCCACAAGAGGGCAATCTCAGAGGCTGTCCAGGCCCGTCCGACCTTTGTCCTTGGGTTCCCATTGAATCTTCAGCGACTAAGTGGCCGTGAGATTTTTGTTGCAATTGTGAATTTGATACCCAATGAAGATAACAGAAATTAAGCTTAAAAAGGGAGCAGTCTAGAAAAGTGAATGTATGTAAGATCAAATCTGGAGAGGTAATATGTTTATGAGATATAATCAATCATACGATTTTGTTACTACTCTTTAGATTTTTATCTTTCATCCAACAGACTGTAGCATTAAAAAGAGTAATATTCATTATTATTTTCAAGAACTAATACTCCAATCAGTAGTTTTTGAATCTGTAGAGCTGTATAGATATTCTGGAGGTCATCTCCCAGTAATATGATTGAATTATTTTAGCTACTATACATCCATTGATCTAGTCCTTCATATATTGAGAGGGGGCTCTCCATAATAATATTTATATAAATTAATTTTATTGTTGTTTTGCGTAACTCGTTGTTAAAGACTAAATATGCTCTCTTGGCTTCAGAATAAGTGAAAGTTCAGCAGTTATAAGCAGTGAACTCTAATATGCCGAGCTATAGAGTGATACAATATAAAGCTAATATAACTCCATTACAAAAGGCTACATTACTTAATCCTAGATATTTTACATAACAATAAATTGTAAAAGAATGAGGAACCAGAAATATTTTCCAAAATCTATGCCTAAAATATGTTAATACGCATGCATTAAAACAAACAAACAAACACACCCTTTGGTGTAAAGCTGATTCAGCCATATAGTGATCCTTTAGGACTGAGGACGAGTCTCCCATAGCTTTGCCATGGCTATAAATGCTTACAGAAGCAGACTGTCACACATTCTCCCATGGAATGTCTGATGGGTTCAGACCACTGACTTTTCAATTATTAGATGAATGGAACAACTGCTATGCTACCAGAGAACCTTACATAAAATGCCTTGCTTTTATAATCTACTAATAACAATATATTTTAAGAGTTAATTGAGTGCTCTCCCTCCTGCCGGCCCTTCTGGCTCACTCTGGAGCTCTCAGGCCTCCCAGCTTCCTGCCCTTGCTGTGGGAGGACATGGCTATTGAGATCATGGCCACCCAGGAGGTGAGCATGCTACCATAAAATGTGTCTGAGTCAAAAAAAAAAGTTAATCAAACACATTAGGGACCATGCTTTGTTAGAGAGGTACAGGGGAATGAGGAAAACTTTTAAAAATAATGAAGATGGGAATGATCAATGACATTAACTGAGAAAATGATAAACATCTATAAACATCTGCAATAAAAATAGATACATATACGCTTTGTGCTGATACAGAATATTTAAAAAAGATGGAAGAAATACAAAGCACTCTAACAAAAAGAACTAGTTCATATTCAACCATTTCCTGAAGTATCATACAATCATGAACCAAACACCAAAGTTACTGAAGAAGGAAGTTCAGTCACTGAAGACATTTGTGAGAATGAAGACTCCAGAAATTGCTGGAATACCAATTGAAAATTTTCAATAAGCTGATAAAGCACTCACCCATCTATGTAAAGAAATTTGGAAGACAATGACCTGACTATACAATTGGAAAAAAATCTATATTTGTATCAATTTCAGAGAAAGGATCCAACAAAATGCTGAAATTATCAAATCACATCATTTTTATCACTAACAAGTGAAATTTTGATAAAAATTATGAAACAATGTTTGCCAGTGGTTACCAGAAACTGAAGCTGGATTCAGAAGAGAAAATGGAACAGGGACACTCATTTATGAAGTCTGGTGGATATTGGCTGAAAGCACAGACTACCAAAAATACTTGTTTTTTTCATGGCACATACAAATATACTCAATTGTGTGGGTAATAATAAATGATAGGTAGTTTTGTGAAGAGCAAGCATTCCAGAACACTTACTTGTCTAAACCCTGAACCTAACCAAAGATCACAGTCCAGGGAAGGGGGTAGTACGTGCTTTAGTCAGGAGTGGTGTTCCTCAGGTCTGCGCCATTTCACCATACTGAATGTGTGTCCTGAACGATTGATCAGATTATAGGGATTATATGAAGAAAAATAAGCCATAATAGATATTGGAGGAAAGCTTATTAGCAAACTTCCATATATAGACGACACAACCTTAATTGCTGAAAGTGAGGAGGACTTGAAGTAGTTGCTGATGACAAACAAAGGCTGCAGTCTTCAGTATGGATTGGAATCCAATGTCAAGAAAACCCAAATTTTCACAAATGAACCAGTGAAGAAAATCATATTACAAGGAGAAAAGGTTGAAGTTGTCAAATACTTCATTGTTCTTGGATCTAAAATCAACTCTCATAGATGTGGCAGTCAATAATGTATTGCTTTAGGCACACTTGTTGCACAAACCTTCTTTAAAATATAAGTGACCAAAGCTATTATTTTGAGGCGTAAATTGCACCTCTAGCCAAGCCAGGGTGTGTCTTTTTAAAATAATTTTATTGTGGGCTTATACAACTCTTATCACATTCAATACATGCATCTATTATTTGCAAAGCACATGTGTACATTTGTTGCCATCATCATTCTCAAAATAATTTCTTTCTACTTAAGCCCTTGGTATTAACTCCTCGGATTTCCCTTCCTCCCCACTCGCCTGTCCCTCATGAACACTTCATAATTTATACTTCATTATGATTTTGTCTTATCGATGGGAAACATCAATGTGCCAGGTTGTTTTTAAAGTCTTCATATGCATATGAAAATTGGACACTGAGAAAGGAAGCTGAAAGAAGGAGAGATACATTTGAATCACAGTACTGGTAAAGAATATCACAAGTACCAGAGGCTGCCAGAAGAACAAGCGGATCTGGCTCAGCAATGTATCAGCTGAATACTCCTTAGAGGTGAGGACGGTGAGCAAGTTCCTAGAATAGGACATCATGCTTGGCAACACAGAAGGGGAACACAATGACAAAAATCCTTAACCATTGGCACTCAGGATGCAATAACGGATGCAACAGAAGAACTGGGAGACTGTCCCTAGGCCAGGCAGTGTTTCCTCCCCATACACTTAGAGTTATTATGAGTTTGAACCTACTGGACAGCGGCTAACAGTGACAAGATAGTTCTAGAATCTTCACTGTTGCGCCTCACTTTTGTACTAAGAAATATATTTCTATCTGAAGCTCACTTGTCCATTTTTTATATCCAATTACAGGAGCTTGTGCATATTCCAATTCTGTACTATAGCTGAGTACTTGTCTGTCAGGATCATCATAAATATCAAATTAGCTGGCATGTGTGCTTATTTGCCAAGTAAATGCTTTTTTTGAATCATGCCTATTCTACATTTATTAATTTATGCTCTTTCTACTTATAAACAACTAATATTAGTTAATGTTAATATGTATTTGAAAAGATTTTCCAAGTATCCCTTCATTTTATTTTTATTCTACTATCCAAAATGTTTTTTGGGGGGAGGGAGACATCACTGGCCTCTGGTGGTCATGGGAACTACCTAACCTTGCTCCTGGAGAGCTGCTGCTGGATTTGAACTGCCAAACCCGTAGGCAGCAGTCCCACACTCAACCACTACACCACAGGGGCTCAGCCACAAAATGTTTTGTTGCAGCTCTTGTTGCTTTTATTATCGTATTTCATTTATTTTTTTTTGGCGGGGGGGCATCACTGTCCTCTGGTGATCATGGGAGCTACCCAGCCTTGCTCCTGGAAAGGTTTTATTATTTTTAATAAGAACTTTTATATTTCATTTAACAATGGGAATTATAAGATTCTAAGGCAAAAATCAGGAATACCTCCCATGGACTACAATTTCATTCGAACTTCATTGACTCCCAAATCTTGTTCTATAACAGTGCCCTGGTAAATAATGGGTTTAATATTAGTTCAGCAGATCAATTCCTTTGTAAACACCAATTTACATTGAATCCATAATAGTTTTATAACATTCCCACCAATAAGGATAAACTTTAATAAAGCACACGCTTTGTTTTAATTTCCAGAATAAATTATATTATATTCATAGTTACATAGCTGTATAGAATTATATTGTTTACAGATATAAATTCTCCTGCAGATTATCTTTTCTTTCACTTAGAATTGTACCAGAAATGAAAGTCAGCTAGCACTTTTCTTTCTTACTTTAAAATTGCTTTTTCTCTTGTCTTGAACTGGAATTTAGAAATGCCAGAATCTCACTAAAGGTGGAAGGTAATTTCCCACAAGACCTGGCTAATTTATATCTTTCAACACACCAATGACCCCTGCAATTTGGCAGTTGCTTCATTAATTCCTCTACACCTGCTCCATTTATCTTAAGTGGGGGGAAAAAGACAGATGAAAACCACAGTCTTCTCTCACTGCAGCTACTGTGAAAAGTACTTCATGTCCTCCTGATGTAAATTGTAACCAGCATGATGGAGAACAGACTGACAGTAGTGTCGGATGGATTTTGCCAGTTTGTCACTGGCATGGAGGAAGGTCTGGAAGGCTACATACTTTTGAAAGAAGTTTGCTCTGCTTTATCCCTTGTAATGGTCTATGTTTTGAGAGTTTCATCAGTTGCTACCATCTGCTTAACACAATTACAGATTTTAAAATAAACTAAAAACAAAAGGCATACACTAACATTTTCCTATGTTTATTGATAAAATATATAGATTCTAATGTCTATATCTATCTGTTGCAATGAACTAAATACACATGTAATGTATATTTTAAATATATATGCCAAATTATTGTTATGAGTAAAACTTTGATAATGATTATAGAATTGAAAATATACCTTAATTAAAATTTAAACATTTTAAGGTCAAATGTACTAAATCATTTATCAGGCAGAATGAATATTCAGTCACTTACTCCCCTTTTACAACCCTTATTTTTAATTTTACACTGCAGTTTTCATGGAAAAAAATCAACTAGTGTATTTGTTTGTCTTTTAACTTAAGTTGATCTCTTGATTTCTAATAGTGGACAGTAAATACTAAGGGAATAACAACAAGGGTAAGAAGATTATTTCAGCATTGACATCAGTTATATATATTGAAAATTTATGTAATTTAAATTTGAACCAATATTCTTTCTCCCCAAGATCTTTCTATAGAGGATTGATGATTTGTAATAGTAGCAAATATTTTGAAATTTCATTCTATGGTATGTCCCCATGCTGATATTGCCAAGAAAAAATTTATCTGCCTTATAGGCTGTCTACATCCCTATGTTCTCTGAATATATCATGCTTCAAAGTCAGAAATTAGTGTCATAGTCCTAAAGAAAGAACAAATTACAAAGTGTTCATAGTCATGGCACATCCAACTCACAAAAATACAAATTATAATGTATTCTTCATCAAATAGAGGATTGGCATAATTGAACATTTCAGTCTATATTATTTGCTTAAAAGTCTAATAATATAACACATAACATGTTTCAAATTATTAATTTATCTTTACTTCAAGTAAATTTGAAAACACCTAAAGAAAAGCTTTGCAAATGGTCTATGAAACAGTTTAAACATATAAGTACTCATGAATCAATATTTTATTATTCTATATATTAATTTAAAATTATTTCTAATAAATACAGTTACATGATAAACAATACATATAAAGAAATAAGAATATCTGGAAGATGTAAAGTGTAGCAAACATTGATATAATTATTGGCAACATTGTGTAATATTTTATGATTTATATATACTATCTTATGATTATGAAAATAAGACTTTTGTCATTTTGACCACCCTTGTTCACTTCACAGCTATAAATGTCATTATTCAGGGTGTTAAAATGTCACCACCATGTGTTTCAACTTGTTTTTACTCACTCCAGATAGAAACCCCGTACTGCTTAAGCAATAACTCTGAATTTTCCTATCCAGCTCTCTGAAAGCTGATGAATTTTGTTTCTATGTATTTGCCTGCCTTACTTACATCATATCCTCTACTATACTGACTTGCATGCTGTTTCGATCCTGGAAGTTCTTTTACATACCAGCATTTACCCAGGCTAGATGTAGACAGCAAAGTAGGCTTTTTATGTAGACAGCAAAGTAGGAGGTGTCAGTGGAATTCTGAAAAATGTGTTCCTGGAAACTATCTAAATTAGCTTTGTAACATTGTCAGCTACAGTCAGTACTAGAGGATGAGCCTCTCATTGACAAGGAAGAGCAACCTGTTGCCAGTTTGTCAATCTTAGTGACATGGACAGAATAAAGCTTTGAACACTTCATTTGCTGGTGGGCATGACAAATAAAAAGCAACTTACCAGTCATCAATAATTGGAATACAAAATACAAGAACTATTAATATTGGTAAATTAAAAGTCATTAAAAGAAGAGTACATATAAATTAAAATCCTAGACATTACTAAGCTGAAATGCACTGGGCTTGGTCATTTTGAATCATAAAATCATATTGCTTACTACACTAAGAATGAGAAATTTAAGAGGTATTTTGATACATTCATCATGAAAATGAACATTTGAAGATCTTACTTTCAAATTTATTGTGACATATTAGTGAGTGCTTTTAATGCTATTCCAGTTTACTGAAATATTCATTTGATATTCTGTCAATATATGATATCTGATGTGCTAATGACTTCAGTGCAGCTTGAATTTCTTTAAATAAAATTATTAATAATATGCTATATTTAAAACTAATTGAAGTGATTAATCCTTTTAGGTTCAATGGTTGTGCTTTATTTTCATTTTCTTTTTATGCTTCCTACATTCATTGTTTATTATAATACCCATCAAAGGTACAGTCCAATAAAACCTTTCATCATCTAGTTGATGTGATCTATAATGACCTTAGAGAACAGAATGGAAGTCTTCCCTAGATATTCAAAGGGTAAAAACTTTTATAGAAGCAGAAAAGTTCATCTTTCTTTCTTGGGGGTGACTGCTTAGTTTAGGTTGTTGCTGTGCAGTTTGTAACTGAATGCATCATCTAAGACACTACTAGGTCTCCCTTCACTTTCCCTAGAGAATCCTTCAATATTGCATCTTTTGAATTACAGTTTTTTATGTAACTTTTTTCAAATTGAAATAAGCTGAGGGATGTCTTGTCTTTTGTCTTTTAAATTGTAAATCATTGCATATTTCACTATAATACTTTATCTTTTCAGCTGAGCATTGAAATATTTGGTTCTGCTCTTCTAGTCAATCATTCCCTTTAAAATTTTAGTGACTATATTTTTGAAAGGAAGATATTTGTTCTGACATCAATTTAGTTCTGATATCTGTCTTTCTTGACATTTAATGATTCTATTATTTCTTCATTTAAGAAGTTTTTAGTGTCATCCCACAATCATGCAGGTCTCTGTCATTAGTTTCCCATATTTCAAATATGTTCTTCAGATGGTCTTTAATTTCAGATGAGAAATACTCCAGGACATGATTGAACTTAATTTTCTTCACCATCAACTTATATTAACATCAGAACAATTGGTTGTATGCTGATATCCCATCTTTGACTATATTTTGGCTGATGAAAAGCTATTTATTGGACTGAGCCCTGGTGGCTTAGTGGTTGAGTGCGGGACTGCGGCCCACGGGCTTGGGAGTTCAAATCCAGCAGCAGCTCTCCAGGAGCAAGGTTGGGTAGTTCCCATAACCACCAGAGGGCACTGATTGCCCATCCCACCCACCCCCCAAAAAGAAACTATTTATCGCCCCATTCCACAAAAATACTCAAGCTTATTTCTGTGTATTTCATCTAGTGATTGCCAGTTATATATTTTCCATCACTGTTGTTTCAAAAAAAAGATTTAATTGCTTTTATAAAATTGCATGAGTAATATCCTATTTTATATCTATCACCAAGGTGAGGTTTTCTATTATCTGACCCTTATTTGATTCCAATTATTTTATTTCAATCATCAATACTTATCAATGTTTCTCCACTGCATGCTTGATAAATTTGATGAATTTGGTACAGTTATTCAAGTTTTTATCACTATAGTTTGTGGTTGTTGGAGAAATGAAAAGAGTAGTTTAAAAAAACCATAGTTTTACTAAATGGACCTCCTATAGTCATGCATATGGTATCCTATCACAGAAGAAATTATTTGACAAGATGCTATTCCTCTTTAATTTGAGATTTATAGCATATTAAGCCATATAATTTATGAGTAAAAAATGGTTAATACTAGTTCACTGCTATGCTTATAATACCTATTGTAATGTGTTTCATTTTACTTTTGATGATTTTCAATTTTCCTAGAGTATTCATTCTTGCATTCCAAGTTCTAATTACTAATGCTGGTTCAAAGCAAATTATTCTTATTTTATGTCATGTACTGTTAGCAATGGAGGCTCCTGTGTTTGTTATATAATCTGTTATTAACTTGAGACTTAAGAGTGAAGGGGTGGAGTTCAGCTTGCAAACAGGTCAAAGATTGATGATTTCATTTGGAGATGCAAAGGAGATACCATATTTTTCAGACATAAGACGCATCTGACCATAAGACACACTCAGTTTTTAGATCAGGAAAATGAGAAAAAAATAATTCTGAACCAAATAGTACCAGTACACTAAAATATTCTGGACACCACATCTTCGGACCATAAAAAGCACCCTCAACCTCCTTCCCCCACTTTTGGGGTAACAAGTACATCTTATGATCTGAAAAATATGGTAATAGCTCTCTGGAAAGGGGCCAAAGGCTCACTCCCTGATGGGAATATTACAATGAGTCTGATGGAGCTAAGCAGATATCGGTAGAACCCGGGGAGCTGTAGGAGTCACGTGGAGACCCCTGCGAGGACGGAAATGCTTCTACTGCCACTAGATTCACAAGTCTTTCCACCCACTGGCTTATCTTCCTTCATTCGCCATTCGTGTTTAGCTGTGTGAGTCTAAAGAGCAATTTATGGACTAGTATTGGATATATAGGCTATTATTGAACTTATTGCCTTGATCAGGATTAGGCTGGTATGTTTTCTCAACATTAAATTACTGTTCTATAGAAAGCTCTTTCATATACACATATTTGAGTGTCTCTGTATTTGTTTCTCCAGTCAGCACAGACTAACACATTTCCCAAATCTTGAATCTACCAATATCATCAAAGTTGAGTCTAATTTGAGGAGACAATCTTTCTCAGGGATATTGAGAGTACCTTAAAACTCGAGAGTCTCATCTCTGGAACTGTGCTTCATGATGTTTTGCGTTTATCCATAAGTTTTCAATAGTAGTGAATATTGTATTCCTGTTTCTATATAGTTCCAACTGTGCAAACTCAATTGAAAACTATTTATAATGAGTGACTCTGCTTGAAATACCAGTGAAAGAGCTTCCAGCATCACAGCACCATGCAAATCATTACAATATGACAAACTGAGACATAAGTGATGCTTTGCTATGTTGACTAGTAAGATTATGCCTACCTACGTAAAGATTTTTAGTATCATCGTTATTATCCCTAGTTCTCTTCTCATGTGGCTATAAGATTTTAAGTTTCCAATTCAGCAGAGACTACCCCTATGTGACCCACAGCTATTTTGGTTTCTTTTGATTCTTATTTGTATCCTTGTGAAAGATTGGGTTATCTACTCCTCCCCCCCCAAAATTTTTCAGTCTCAGAAGCGCACAGGGTGTTGGGGGTTTTGGGGCTCGTTGTGTCACCATCGACCCAGAGGCTGTATGTTTTTTATTTGTATCTTGATCATGAATTCTATCTCTTTTCTCTACCCTTAGATATTTCCATTCAGCTCCTTGTTTTCTCTGTACATATCTCAAAACTAGAGACCACTTTCTCTTTTCTTGATATTTACAATAGTATAATAGAGAAGTCTTTTGAACTGAGCACTCATTTTTCCTGCTAATTATACAATTATCTGTGGAAAGCACCTGGCAGCACCAACACAATAGCTAGGAACTCATCATATTCACCTTGTTTAGAAAATTCCTTAGGTCAAGGAATTTTCATTATTTTGTCAGTTGTGAATAAGAATTATCCAAAACAATTTTGTTAAAGAGAAAATCTTGAAGATCATAAAAAGTATTATATAGTACCAATGACCATGTTAAGATTTATTAAACAACTCACTAAACTTGTAATATTTTCACAGGTTCTTAGTATACCAGTTTTTTTAATTCCTGGACTGGCTATTAGAAATTTAATAAAGCATATTAAATATTACTCTTTAGATTAGAAGTAAACACTTCCTGTTGTTTTCTTCTTACAAAAAGAAGTAAGGACCTAATACAGTGTTGGGTATTCAACTTGAATATTCACTGAAATACAATAGCTAATACTTTCAATTAAAGTGAATTAGTAACAGTGTTTACAGTTTTTCCTCTGAGAGCATATGCGGCTATGCCACCAAATTATATGCCACTACTTGTAAATTGTTCAATGATAAAATTTTTAAGAGAGAAAAATTGAATTGATTTTACTTTAAAGTGCTTCATGGATAGTTGCCAAGTTTTCATATTACATTTCTATAAAGTGCCATGCATGACTTAATGAAACACATAAATGTTAAAAAATAATTTTAGTTGATAAATGATGTCTAAAATTATGAAATATAAATAGTTAAGTATGTTTTAAACCTAGTCTAAGAAATACTTAGAAAATTAGCAACTTCAAAAGATTGTATTTTGAACCTAAACTGTAAAACTAAAGCAAAATTATATCATAGTATCTAAGAATCTTTTTCCTCAATTATAATTTAGTTTTTAAATAATTCCTTATAATCTTAAACATAAATTCTATTTAATAATGTTTATTATGTTCCCTATAAACTCAAACATTGACTTATGACTTATTTGATGTACATCCAATAAAACACGAACAAAATTATTGTATTAAACAAAATTATTAAATCAAAAACATATTAGAAAAAAATCAAAATCTTAATAAAATAAAAAGATAAACCTAGATTTATTTCTTTCAAATATAAATAAATACATGCAAAATTAAACATAAAAGTTGCCCACGTTCACTAATTATTTAAACATTTTTCAATTCAAATATTAATAACTAGTTTTCAGACTTTTCAAGAATGCATCAAATAAATAGTAATTCTATTTTATTGTCATTTTATTTTCTGAACATTTAATAAATATAGAAGAATAGTTATGGTTTCTTAAATCACTTCAATATTATGGGGGTAAATTTAGATAATTGAAATTGAAATCAGTGTCAAATAGACTTGTCATCTTTTTGCCTCTGAGACCTAGCAAATGTCATACATAGAACTGACATAGACATCTAGCAGATCACCACACCTCTGACCAAAAACAAGGTATTCACTCTCCTATGAGTATGCTTGGCAAGAAAATTATCTCAAGCTAAATAAAAAAGTAAAGAAAAAAAGCTACATTCCTTGCAAAAATTCAAATAAAAGGGAAAACAATGGCCTAAGAGAAAGCTTATTCCACACACTTCTAATATGTGCCTGCCTCCAAAAAAGAGAGCAAAGTCAAACTCAATGGCAGCTCTTAGTGACACCATGTGACAAATGAGAAACGCCCCTGAAAGTTCCTGCTACTACAATGTCCCCACTTACATGCAGTGATTTGAATATCATTTGGCAAACTTAAACATGAATGCATACATAATGACACAACAGATCTAATTCTACATCTATATATGAGAAAAGGCCAAACATATCCATTTTTTTAAGTTTTTTTCTAACGAAAGGGTTGTCATAAAAATGCCAATATTTTGATATTATATTTATAGTGAGGACACAACAATTTTCTATTTGCTTACAGGCTTTCACATTTTTGAAGTGTTTATTGTCCATTTTATTGATTGGCTAGAGAATTAATTATTTTTAATTTTTTTACATAATATAATGAACATTAAAGTACACACAATCATAATTTTCTCAAAATTTAAGTGAGTATTTTAGCAAAATATTACATATAATTCTGTCTTTGTGATTGCTTTTCCATTAGAAACTAATTTCATATTTATAATAACTTGGATATTGCTTTATAAAGAAATTAATTATTTAGAATGTATGAAAAGACTTGAAAATATCATGGAAATCAGAAGCTGGAGTGGACATGCACAGAAGCGGGAGTGGGCATGCAGACCCTACCTTGAAGCACCCAATCATGAGGACAGTGTGAACACCTGAAAGGATGCATAAAATGAGAAAGCTACAGGGCTGGACCCAATGGGAACCAGAATGACCATCCCTGGAATGGGTGTGGTACAGAACAGATTTGGGGGAGGGGTCAGTATGCCAACCCACGTGGAGACAGGCAGGCGGGGAGGAAGAAAGAGACAGCCTATCAGGTCCCCATGCTGGCCCATTGCTCAGAGGACTACACGCCTGCAGGGACCTAATGAGTTACAGACCTGGTAAACAACAACAGGGCAAGTCACATTGTCTTCTCAATGAAGCAGACAGTGACAGAGGACATTTTGGGGTCATATGGTGGAAAACAATGCAGTCTGAGCCCCCAAAATGGACCGAATCAAGAAAGGAGCATGCCTGGATGGACAGAAGGGAGGAGAGACTGACTGGACTAAATGTTCCCAGGGCACAAGGGGATGGGGGGCGGGGAGAAGAAGGGGGTATGGACAGGCTCAGGGATGAAGGAAACAAGTGGTGCAGAATCAGTGCCCAGAAGGGTGTGGGAGGCCTGGTAGGGCTTAAGTAAGGGTAATGTAACTGAGAAGAAGTACTGAAACCCAAATGAATGCTGAAAATGATGGTGAGAAAGGAGGAAAGGAGAAGGAAATAGAAGAAAGAACTAGTAGGCAAAGGGCCCTTGTAAAGGTCTAAACATAGGCATGTACATATGTAAATATAATTATCTCTGATAGGGAGAGAATAAATCTAGGTTCATATGTTTATGGGTTTAGTACTAAGGTAGCAGAGGGACCTTGGACCTCCACTCAGGTACTTCCTTAATGCACGAACACTTTGTTCTATTAAACTGGCATTCCATGATGCTCACTGGCTCAATACAAACACTGAAGTAAAATGGATGCATAAGCAAATGTGGTGAAGAAAGTTGATGGCTCCCAGCTATCAAAATACATAGTGTCTGAGGTCTTAAAAACTTGAAGATAAGGCTGGGCCTCCTACTCCCACCACCTGAGGGCAATGATGCCAAAAAAAAAAAAAACCTTGAAGATAAACAAATGCCCATCTAAATGAGAGGTATCCAATCCCACACAGAATAAGCACACCAGACAACATGGCCACGAGGTGTCAAAAGACAGGTCTCAGGCATAAAACAGGAAAAAGCCATATCACTGTGTCCACCTTCTCCACACAGTCCCTGAGGACACTTGGGAGTATGAGTAAGTATGGTGAATAAAGCTGATGGTGTCTGGCTATCAAAAGATATAGCATCTCGTGTATTAAAAGTTTAAGGGTAAACATGCAAGTGATTATCTAGATCAGGAACAACAAAGCCCACCATAGAAAAAGCATACCAGCTTGTGTGACCTTGAGGTATAGAAAGAATCAGGTATCAGCCATCAAAGAACAAAAGCAACTCATTATTTGCCACCCTCCTAATATGATTGCTGAAGACAAATGGTGCAGAAGCAAATAGGGTAGAGCAAGCTGAAGGTGCTCAGCTTCCAAAAGATAAGGCATTTGGTGTCTTAAAGACTTGAAGGTAAACAAGTGGCCATCTAAGGCAGAAGCAACAAAGCCCACATGGAAGAAGCACAACAAGCCTGTGTCAAGCATCAAAAAACAAGAATCACATCACTATGAAGAAGGGGAATAAGGGGGGTTGGGATACCCAAGGCCCATTTGTGAGAAATTGAACTCCCTCTTATAGGGAGTGGCTTGGAGGAGATGGGCCAGTCAGGGTGCAATGAATTGACAATGAAACAAACAGCTTTCCCCTAGTTCTTAAAGCCTTCCTCCCCCCAGCTATCATGATCCCAATTCTGCCTTACACATCCAGCTGGACTGGAAGAGGCACACTGGTGCAGATGGGAACTGGAAATATAGGGAACGCAGGACAGTTGAACCCCTCGGGACCAGTAGTGAGAGTGGAGTTACCAGATGGGTGGAGGGAAAGTGGAGTAGAGAGGCGGAGCCAACTGCGGGATCTACATATAACCTCCTATCTGTACGATGGACATCGGAGGAGTGGGCGAGGAAAGTCAGCAGGCAACATAAGATATGACAAAATAATTGTAATTAATAAAGTATTGAGGATTGATTGGGAAAGGGAAAGCAGGGTGAGTAGGGAAAAGATGAGGTCCTCAGATCCGGAGTTTAAGTGGAGAAGCAGATATTTGGAGAATGATGACAGCAGTAGAAATGTGAAGGTACTGTATACGTATGCATGGATTGTGGTAAGCTATGTACAAGCACCAAGTAAAATGATTTAAAAAATTAGTGAAGAGTTCATTATATTTCATTTAATTTTTTTCATGAGCTTTACTTTAATATGCAACCATAAATTGTCTCTAAATATAATATTTTGTGTTCTGTTGTTCATCTGATTGATAAGCATAGTTTTGATTGTTAGCTTTTATCCATCATATTTTCAACTATTTAAATTTCACATCTTTCTTTTATATCATGTTAAATAATTTGACACATGTAAGTATTTTTAAAATATTGAATATTTAATAGATTTATTGACAACTGTAATTCAACTGAAGTAAAATACTTTTGCTAGAATATTTGAAAAAATAACAAAAATAGTTTAGTCAAGAAAGGGGAGATGAGCCATAATTTAGGAGTTTCAGAATCATTCCAAATTGTTGAAGAAAATTGTGATTTTAAAAGTTCAAATTAGGGCTGAGTCCCGGTGGCATAGTGGTTGTGCATGGGACTGCGGCCCACTGCGTTGGAGGTTCAAATGCAGCAGCGCTCTCCAGGAGCAAGGCCGGGCCTCTTACTCCCACCACCAGGAGACAGTGATGCTCACAATAAAAAAGTTGAGACAAAAAATTAGACAAGTTTCTTTCATTTATTTTTGTCCAAATAAGCAAATAAAATATTTTCGGTAAAAGACTACATATTAAGAAGACCCTTGAGTGGCAGAAATGGTTAATTACTTGGCTACAATTTTAAAGATTGGTGATTTGAGTGCACTCTGAGGCACCTCAAGAAACAGATGCGTGAAGCACCTGTTCTGAGGCACCTCAAGAAACAGGACTGCTTTCACAGGATCACCACAGCCTTGAAGATTCTATGCAGCAATTCTAACCAGTGTTCAGAAAGTTACCAGGAGTGAAAGTCGACTCAACAACAACTCACTGCATAATAAGATCAAGTGTATGAGGAATCAAATACTATGAAAATTAATTTTTCATATTTACATTTTGAATGATGCATATACACAGATAATAAATATACATGAAGTGAGATGAATTATAAATGCCAGTTTTAAAATGTGAATGCTATGAGTCAACAATTTAATACCAAGTAACTGAGACCAAGGTCAACTTCAGTAGACACTACACCGTCCTTGAGCTAAATTATAACACAAACAAGTAACCATGTAATTTGCTGTATTCAAATTAAAAATATTATTGTCTTATCTAAATATCTCTTTCGGGTTCTTTTAGTTAGATGATTAATGGAACCCTCAAATTTAGGGTCTCTTAAAGTGCAAAATCACATTTAAACCTTAATAAAATTTATTTCTCAATTTAACTAAAAATAGGAATATGCTTGCTGGCAATTGGAATTTTAATAAAAATCTCTAAAATATTTTTATGCAACTAAGAAAATGGAAAAATACTTTCATATTTCTGAAAGAAATAGGAATTTTATTAGCAATAGAAATTATAATACTGTTTCTTCTTCAGTCAGTTATTTATCAAAAGATGAACAAGAAATGCTGTATTGCTTAAAATTACCAGGGAATGCTTTTTGTTATTTCCTCTGCAATTTAGATAAAATGCAGTGATACTCCTATGACACACTTCTCAGAACCAAGAACACTGAACATGCATTCATGGAAGTTGCCGGTTAGAACCCTTTATTTTACACTCAGCTTCTTTGGTACATGTGGGACCATATAAAATATTCTATCTAGTAGAAAAAAAAACAAAGTATATATTATAAATGCTATCGCTACTTCATTCCTAATTCAATTGGTGATGTGAGTGCACTTATTTTCTTCCTTTTCCAAGTAAGAAAACTAGCAGGTGAACAATTGTTTAAAACTTATATGTGAAAAAAGCCAAGCTCACATTCAATAAAAATGATTGCAACACACTTTTTCTTTAATATTACAGTGTGGATTATATGTTAAATTTTAATTCAAAAAACAACATGAAGTCCCTGAGGAAAGATGAAAAACTGAAAAATTAAAGGCTGAGGATTTTTGAACAATGCAGAATTGCAATCAGTAATTGATTTAAAAAATACTTGAACATCAAATTGAATAATGACAGTGAATATCAGTCTAATGAATGTAATAGTAAAAAAAGAAAACAGAACACAAAAAGCCTTGTAAAAGTAAGAAAGTAGAAAGATTATTTTAAGTGATAACTGACTTATTAAAGATGGAATTAAAGTAAGAAAATTAAATTGTGATATTCTCTGAGTGATGAAAGCTATTAATTGTGTTCCACAGCATCAAAATCTTTAAAAACAGATTAAAAAGTCCACTCACAAAGAAAAATTAAAACTATTTTCAAACATAAAAGGAAAGAAGTAGTCATTAGCACACTTGCAATCATAGAAACAAACAAAAGCATGAAAGTAATATCAGAAGGGAGTTTGGGAATATAAGCAGCAATAGTTGGGCAATACTTATTTTAAGATGATATAAATTAATGCAGACTAAAACTAATAACATTTTGAAGAATATGCCATATATATAGAAGTAAAATAAATGTAACATGGCATGTATGCTTTGGGGAAAATGCACTTTTCATAAGTGAGAGAAGTATTACTTGATAATAGACTTTAGTTACTATATACTATCTAGGTAGTCATTAGATAAATGAATACTGAATAATGCATCAGGAGTTCTGATTGCACTATGATTAGGAATTGGGATGTTAACCACAAAAGCATTAGTTTAAACCCACTAGCCATTTAGTCTGAGAAATATGAAGATGTATGTCAGGGAAAGATGAGGTTGTCTTGCTAAAATAAAGACTGGCAGTTTTAAAAACTCCTATATAGGGTCACTATGAATCAGAGTCAACTATGTGGCATGGCAGTGAGCTTGGATGCTGAGGGGAAATAATGCATACTTAGGTTGAAGTGAACTTGAATGCTGAGGGGAAATAATTCATAAGTGTGCCCTTCTGGGATGACTGAAAAAAAAATTCAGAGACACTCGTATATGTATTGAGAGAGAGAGCTGGATGTCAAGAAGTCGTTATATATAAGGAAACACCCAGTTCAGATCAACTCCATAAGGCTTTGACTGGCCCATAAGTCCTTTAACAGCCCGTCAATCCCTCTTCAGACGCATGCAGCTAAAAACAATGGTTCAGAATGCAGAAAGATCCCAGGCAGTGGGTGCAAAGTCTGGGGGATCAATGCATGGTGGAAGGGCTGGTGCAGGTCTCACCTAGGCTCGCAACTGGAGAGTGAATGCGGGTTCCCAGGAACCTCCTATGATGCGGTCACACACAGTAGGAGGCACCAGCACAGCACACTGTCACTTGATTGACACGCTAGAGTCTACACCTCTCCACTTCAAAGTGACGTGAAGTTATGCAACTATCACAATAGGCAATGGAAGAATATAAATAAGTACATATTATCAAATTCAGCAGATGCAAGAGGCTCTTCATCTTTTTCCTTGACCCTCTGTATTACCAAGTGTGATGTTCTTTTCTGTATTGCATGTCCAAAGTACATGAGAATAAGTCTCACTATTCTCACTCATAAGGAGCATTCTGATTATGTTTTCTAAGACAGATTTATTTGTTATTTTGGAAGTCTTGGTGCTTCCAATATTCCTTATCTACAAAATGCTAATATAATACAATGTTTAGATATTTTATCATGCAACTGTAACTGTGGTAGGCTGAAGAATGTACCTTACCTAGCATTTGTTCTTCCTGATCTCCGTATCTTAAATATTACTTTTACATGGCAATAGAGAATGTGGTTGAGTTAAGAATATTAAGGTAAGAATATATTTCTTGGATTATGTGTGTTGTTAGGTGCCATTATGTGACTCACAATGACTGTGCAACAGAAGAAGGCACGGATCAGCCCTGTGCCATTCTCACTGCCATCCCATGCGAGAACCAACTGTTGCTGGAAAATTCGTTTCCTGATGGTCTTCCTCTTTATGCGGTCACTCTACATTACCAAACATGTTGCCCTTCTTTAGGGACTAATCTCTCCTGAAAACATGCCCAACATATATAGGAAGTCTCACAATCCTTGTCTCTAAGGAACACTCCATTGTACTTCTTCCAAATCAGAGTTATTTGTTCATTAGACAATCCATGACACTTATGAGTTTCTTCTCCTGTCACCATCTCATAAAGATTTCTCTGCTTGAGCACATTGTTGCAGCCATTGTGCCAAAGCTTCTCTGTAGCAGTCTCCCTCCTTTTTCACTGCCTCCTACTCTTCCAAGTACATGTCCTTTATCAAATACTTCTACCTCCTGATATCAAAATAAATGAGACAAAACCTCGACATTCTCATTTTTAACATTCTTGCTGTAAATACTTTGAGTCTGATCTCTGGCAGAACACAGTCGTGTTCTCTGGCAGAACACAGTAGACTACTCTTCTCAATAGTAGTCCTAATTCATTGTTCAACTGTCACCTGAAGATGGGATCACTGAAAATGTCATGTCTTAAGTCAGACGTAAGTTTTAATTCTAAATGTGAAATCCTTATTCTTCACTATGTCATTTGCTTTCTTAACAGCTGCTTCCATGAGCATTGATGCAAGATCCAAGTATAACAAAAACCTTGACGATTTCAAAGTTTTCTACATTTACCTGAGGCTCCCTGTGAATTCAAAAGTAAGGACTTTTAATTTATTTTATACTAAAATACAACCCATTATACAGGCATTAGTCTCTGATTTTCATGACCAAGTATTTCAAATCTTCTTGCTTTCAGGAAGCATAGTTTTTGAAAAATCTTCCTCCAAAATATATGTTTTAAAGATAAAATCCTGATGCATACCTTTCTTGTTTTTAAACCACTGGCTGTTATCCTTGTTCTGTTTAAAGAAGTCACTCTTGGTTCATCTGCAGTTTCAGGAGGATAGTGAAGACTCTGAAATGTTCACCTTTCTCAGTGCTAGCTATAGTTTACTGTGAACCATGGAATTAAATGGCATGTGTAGTCAATAAAACACAAGTTAAGATCTTTCTAGTATTATTTGCTTTCATTTATAATTTGTTCAACATGAACAATAGTATTTCTTGTGCCACGTCCTCTTCTGAGTGCAGTTTGAATTTCTGGCAGCTCCCTGCAGAAGGACTGCTAAAGACCTCTTTGAAATTTCCTGAGCAAAGTTTTACTTACATGTGGTCTCTCGTATATTGCTCAAAAATGTCAGCATTCTGTTCAACCACCTTTCTTGATAAAGGGGAAAATATGGATCTCTCTCAGCTAGTTAGCTCTTGGCATAAATGAATGCATGCATTTATAGTTTCATCAGCTGGTTGAAACATGCCAATTCTGGGATTCTCATTTTTGCAAAAGCATTCAATTCAGCATGGACATCTTCCATCTGTCCAATTGCACCTTGATCATATAGCACTTATAGAAACAGTTCAACAACCAATTATTCTTGATACAATTACTATTACTTCCATATTCTACTTATGCTTCCCATATTTCTCATTATATTTTGCTCATGTCATCCCTGTCCTTCAGTATTTCATCCACAGGTTTGGACGTTTTCTTTGGTTTGTTAAGGTTGAGACATGACAAGTGCCCACTTCCTTACTGAATTTTTTTACTCCGTTATTTTGTACACTTCAATACTCTGTTTTAACCAGCAGCCTTTAAAGTTTTTCAGTTCAGCTCTTTTACCTGACAATTCCCTTAAGCCCCCCAATTTTAGCTACTCTATATTAAGTAGCAAGTTTCAGAATTTTCTTTAGATTTTTATTTTATTTTATTTTTCTGTCTTTTCAATGATCTCTGTTTTTTTCATTTATGATGGTTTGGATTCTACCCCATATTTAATGAGGTCTGTCATTACATCTCACTTGATTCTTAAATGTGATTTTAAGTGGAATATACTGATTCTCTTGGACTTTTATTACTTTCTTTTCCTTCATCTTGAATTTTCATATGAGCAAAAATTCTCTGCTCCACAGTGGTCCTCAGATCTTAACTTGCCAGAAGATATTAGATTTATTTTTCATCTCTTCCCATCATACAGTCAACATGGCTTCATTGTATTCCATATGTTCATTCCCATGTATGGTTGCCATTTATGCTGTTGAAAAAAAATTACAGTTAAGAAGTTGTAGATCTTACAAGTTTTCTATATGATATACAGTTTAATTTATACTAAGTCTGCATTTTCAAGTACTGGTTCTTGTGTTTCCAACTCTCATATTCTAATTGCCAATAATTATCATTACCGCTTTTTATTGAATGCTTAATGAATTTTAGAACGAATAATATTTTCATCATTAAGTGTTCAAATTCTTCCTCACTAACTTTAGTGATTGAAAGTAAACTTTGAAAATAATTGTATCACATGAATTTCCTTGTTAGTCCTATCACAAATAGCTTTATATTTCAAGATTGATATTGAGACTTTCTTTTGGAAGATGAATGTGGCGCCATTCCTATTTAATTTGTCCTACCTGATTGACAGACAGAATGTGACCTATAGTAGTCTGTTTCAGCTCTCTAATGATTGGGGTTTATGCATTTATGCATTCTGTTCATATTTTACTTCCAATTATCCTAGATCCATACATTACACATTTCCATTCATAACTGATGTTCACAGCTGTTTCTTCTTATATAGAGGTGTGCCCACTAATTGTGACAGTCATGTACTCATGTCAATTTCATGATTGGGAGTCTAGGGGTGGAGTCTAACTTGTCAATCTGGAGATAGTCAATGAGTAGCTAATGAGACCTCAGTGTTGGCATGGATTTCTCCTGAGGCTTCTGGGAAATCTCATGGAATTTCCCAATTGAAGAAGAGAAACTTGACTGTCAGTCTCGTGGAGTTGGTCTACTGACAAGGCAAGATGACAGCATGCTGATTAATCCTGATTCCTGGAGAATGGAGGAGCCAGAGAGGAGGCCACATGGGCTTGGTCTGATGGAACCAGACCTCTGGGGCTGGAGAAGCCACAGAGAGATCCCTGCCAGCGCTGAGATGCTCCCACTGCCAATGGATTCTGCTGATGTACCCTAAACCCTAGAAATAAGGAGCCATGGGAAGACCCATGCCTGCGCCAGGATGCCTTTACTGCACATGCTTCATGAGTCAGAAGGAGACTTTATAGACGGGTATCAAACATATGCTAATATCGGAAATATGACTTGGACTTGACTGGGTTGGGATGCTTCCTCAATGTTCCTTTCCTCTTGTGTATAAAGCTTTCCCTTATATCCCTAAGCGTGTCTATGAATTGTTTCTCTAGTCTACTGGACTAAAACAGCACTCAAATGGAAGTCCCAAAAGCTTTATTCCATGTGTGTCAGGAAGATCACCTTTCTTTAAATGGGAAGTTCTTTCTCAGTCATTTATTGTATTGAGTGTCTTCTAACCTGAGGGGTTTGTCTTTTTTGCACTATACCTGACAGTATTCTGCTGATTTTCATAAGGTTTCCAGTGGGTACTCCCTCAGAAGCGGATAGACAGTTGTTCTTTATAGTCAGCTTCTAGACTGGAATCTCTGCTGAAACTTATAATCATGTATTTCAATTTCTAATGTAGCTAGCTTCCAACATCATAGCAAAACTGTCTCGTGATAAGTGGCTGTCTCAGATAAGTGGCTGAAGCTGTTCCACTGGGAATGAAATTTTATTCTATGATTTCTTTGGTTTCCATCTCTCTGATCAATACTATTGAGCTTTTTTTCATGATTTGGTAGCCATCCAATTACTATTTGGGGTGAGATGTTTACTGTAATTCTTTTCCAATTTTATGATTTTGCTATTTTTCATGTTTTTACTGTGTGAAAGGTATATAGATATTTTTGGTATAATTTATGTAAGGCTGAGTACTCAAGAGAAGGGAATTCAATGATGTTTGTATGTGCTATATATTAAAAGAGATGTACATCAGGAAATGACTTAAACAGTTGTAGAAATAGGCAAGTCCAGTGTAGTTCAAGCCAGCCTCCTCAGGAATCATTAAAGCTGATAAACAGGAAGCAGAGTGATGAAGCAGAGAACACAGACTTGTGGATGCCTGTGTCTGGATTTAGGTGAAAGAAGCAGAACTGGTCCACTGATTGATCTTGGGATCGACAGAGGACACAACAGAAGATAGAGGAACCAGGCACAAGATCTAGCTCTGCCAAAATTCCAAGGGTCAAAGGGAATTCAACTCTGGTAGTTCTCTCTCTCATGCAAAAATATTATGACACCAAAGAAATGACTTTCAGAAATGAACAAATTGATAGATTGGGCTCTGTATCTAGCCTTATGCAGGAGTCTAGTTGACATAATCCCTAAACATCACAGATCATCTATTGTCAACTTGACACCTTTGCATGGCTCTTTAGCCATACATACTCACCAAAGACAAAAATACAATCATATCTGGCTCTAAGTTGATAGAAAAAAACACGAATTACCAAATATGCACTAACCAAACTTTCACCTTATATTTTATAAGTGAACAAAACTCTTTGTTGCATACATACAAATAAGAACCACCCATAGCAATTGCAGTCCTAATTTTAGGTCATATGTCCATATATGATATTTAGAAATACTTTCTTCCATTACCCATTCCATTTCCTTTAACCTCAGGAATATCTCAACTGGTTGTGGTCCTTTGTACAACTGGTGATCAAAACTTTCATCCTGTGCTTGGGACTTGCCCTAAACCCCACCTCCAATGTAAGAACAATTAGTTCTTATATCATGGCCCTGCTCAATATTCACCTTTAGGAAGGGAACATAGAGAGGTAGGTGTTAGAGGAAAATGTGTTGATTAAAATAGATTGAGCCAGGAATTAGATAAAATAGTGTCTGGGGAGTTAAAGTCTTTTCTTTAAACAAGCACATAGCTAAGTCAGATATTAACTAAATTCACATCATCAGCAATCACCAAAAGATTGTGAATAATATAGCCATAAGTCAAGAAAGGATTAGTATCAGAGGCTAAAGTGTGAGAATATTGTTGGAGGCCAGCTATGGATGATGGTGGAAGCTAGAGCTCCATTTCTGGAATTATATAAGAAAGACACTTGTAGTAAGCCCCCTCTGTCCATATTTAAATGTTTTGTATTTTAGGTATATTGTTTTGTTTCATTTTTGTTGTACATATTAGGTGATATCTCAGAGTACTTATGTCCTTGAGTACTCCCATTTGAAGTTGCGTGATATGTGAATTAAGGAATCTCCCAGACTCCAGATATATTGTCCTTTATCAACATTGTGCAAAACTACCCAACTTCCCATTGGTTTTCAGTATCAATCACACCATTCAAAATAGTAATAACCTGTTTGTTCTGTTTATCCAGGAAAAGGTGTCTGACATGACCAGGGTGCATCCTTAATTTCCAGTTCAATGAAACCAGTACTGTTTCTCCAGATGTCTCATGTATTCACCTCTCTAGAATATGGCCTTCACACAAAAGAGCAAGGGTGGCAAGGACAGGAAACAAAAATGGAGTGAGTGAACCTTTATGATTCATAGTTAGGGGTTCCCATTTTCACTCCCTGAATATTGGGCCTACGAATCTTGGCTATGGAAGAAATACTACCATATATTGGATTGCTGATTTACGTTCTATAGTACCTCTTAAAAAACATTTACCCAACTTTGTAAAGTGTCGTGTTCAAGCTGGTATCACAACTGTGTCTTTAGAAGTCAAGTGCATGGTTTTATCAGGCCAGCTGCTTCATACGGAGCATGGCATAGCAACGGGATGAACTGTGAATGTGAGTCCATTGCTTCATTTTGTTACTGAGAGTTGAGACCCTTGATTTGAGATTTGACTGTGTAAATGAGATATTCTGTGTTCACAAATGGTCGTATCGGCAGAAGCATTGTATGCAATGGGAGCAAATCCCTATCCAAAATAAGTGTATATTCTAGTCATTACAAAATCCTTCCCTTTCCTTGAAGGAAGGTGTCACATATAAGCAAACTGCCACATGATTACTGGTTGATAACCCCTAAGGAGGGTCCCATTTTTGGACTCAATGTTGGTTTCAGCAGCTGGCAGATTTGACAGTCATCAGTGGCAGCATGCCCTGTCACCTTTAGATAATGAAAGTCCATACCCTCCATTTGGTACCACCATAACCAATTTGTTCCTGTGCCCATTGGGTAAAGACACACAGGACTTCCACACACTATGATATCTACACACTTGATAGTTAAAGTTCTCTCACTAGAACTAGCCCTTTAATGAGCATTCCCAAGAGGCACAAATATCTTCTTTCTGCCCCTTTAGAGAGGTCTATTGACATTATACCTATCCATGTTTTCTTGATTTCAAATTTCCAATCATGTTTCTTCCAAGCCCCTGCCTAGTCTGCCAAGCCATTGGCCATAGCTTATGAATCAGTATACAGTTGCACACTTGAACTTTTCTTATTCTAAGCAAAATAAACAACTAAGCAAAATAAGTGTCCAACACAGAGTTCCACCTGTTGAGAGGATTTCCCTTACCACTGTCCTGCGGGGAGGATCCTCAATGCAGCTGGGGGCTGCTGGTGTTCCCTTTTCTTACTAAATTTTCTTTTGTTGGTCAACTTGTTGATATTGTGTCTGCCATGAGTTTTTGCCAGATGGCCCACTTCATTTCCTAATCTATTATACCACTTTAAAGACAGATTTCAATATCTCAAAATGTATGAAAGTGTCTAATTTTAAAATAAAGACCTATGGAAAGCTAGACTTTGTTCTCTGGGACTAAACGTATTACTTAATGTACTTCCTTGTTGATATCAGCAGATTATATCAGAACTATAAAGATAACACTTTCTACTTATAATTTCATAATTCTGCCCTTTAATGGTTATCCTAAAAAGAGTTATTTTTGCTTCTTACCACTATGGTTGCATAAGCTTGATTAGTTTCCTTTTGTGTGTGTGACAAATTGTACAAAGATTTTTAATACTCCCCTGTTCGATTTGGTAACATATTTCTTGAGAAACTTCATATGGCAGTTGCAAAATCTCCTGTCAACTTGGGAAAGGCTGGAGTCTAGCCTGTCAATCATGTCATCACTTGATGTCCTCATTTGGAGCCACGAGGGGGATAAATAGCCCAGTGGAGAGCAGAGAGATGCTCTGCTTTTCTTCCTGCTGTAAAAACACACGGAGCTCTGCTAGGGCACTGGAGGTGGAGGAGTCCTCTGAAGACCCCTGACAGCACTGAGATGCTTCCACTGCCACCAGATCCAAAAGACTTTCCACCCGGTATAGTGCTATCTTCCTACCTTCAACATCATTGCATGTGGTGCATGAACCTGAAGAGAAAGTCATTGATTAGTATTATACAGATGAGTTAATATTAGACTTATGGACATAATCTGTGTGGGTTGGGATGTTCTCTTAATGCATAATTGCTCTCTGATAAAAGGCTATCTCTTATACACATATGAGTGTCCTGGATTTGTTTCTCTAGTCCACTCGGACTAGTGCTCTTCACATTGCAATCAACATTTACTATTTCAAAGGAAATAAAGCCTGAACTCTTACAGTCAGTCCTAAATTTTCTTATAATCATTCCTAACTTTTATGCAATACAAAATAAAGTTAACATAAAAATAAGAAAGGAATTAAATGAATAAATTTCAAGAAATATCTCCAGAAAAGAATAATGCCTTCTATTATTCTTGTTATTGAATGAAGACCAATGTTTCCTGGTGCAGGAATAGATACATGAGTTTCTCATTATCTCCCTGTAAGTAAAGATAAATCACTTTGTGGGCATAGACATAAACCTAATGTATTAATGTTGCAGTACTTTCTCACACAAGGTTAAATCTTAAACTATACAATGAGAAACTTCAAGGGAAAAATAGACAATAAATGGAAGGAAACTTTCAGGAATCTTGCAACAGAAAGAGATGGAGATGCATACATCTCCAGGGCAAAGGTGATGAAGGGCAGGAAAAAAAAAACACATTTCTTTATCAATGGAGGAATGTGAGCTCCAGTCCACAGACTGGTGGACCAAAGAAGTGAGGCAAAATTAAAGAAGACAGTGAAGACAGGAAAGGGGGTACAGAGGACGCAACTCTGTTTCCTACAGAACAGAGAAGAGGGAGAAGTGTCCAGAGTTTATTCAAAGGATTGTGTAAATATCTGGAGACATGCAAACCTCTTGTTAATGACATATATTTTAAAAATGGGCAATGCAATTAACTTTGTATTCCAAGCATTCGAATGGAAACCTTCAAAGGACATCCAAAGCGTCCAAGAGGCAAGAGCAGCGAACTCTCCTTAGAATAAGTGAAAAGGAGAGCCATGTTCGTCGCGAAGAGCTTACTCTATCTGCCCGCCGGAGGAGTCAAGGAACTGCAGGGAAAACAAAAACGAAAACAAAACATTATCTAAGCATTTGTGGGGAACCGATTGTACTGTGGAGAAATGTCCTTCCTGGATTGTGGTGTGTGAGGTTCTTTTCCAGCTCTCAGACCAGGAGGCATGCCTCTCCACTTGGAATGGTGTGCCAAGGTCGGCTGTCCTCGGTGCAGGAAATAGACCAGGTTCACCCCATATCCTCTGTGTCCCACAGAAGGGGTCAAAGGTTTTGTCTATAAGAAATGACCAGAGAATAAAGACAGTGGTCACACAATCTCCACCATCACTGGAGAGACTTTGAAGTTTGGGCTCTGAGACAAGAAAGAACGCAACACGTGTGGTGTGTTCGGTGCCGGGGTTCAAGAATACACCTACCTGGAAGAAGAGCACCGTCCAATAGCAGAAGGCCAGCCAGCAGGCAGCCTGTGTTTGGAAGTCGCACTTTCCATTTTATCAGGCCTTTTGGAAGAGCACAGGGCCCTTTAGCTTTTTTCCCAGAGCACCCATAGTCATTAAACTTACTCTTGGTACTCAAATCATTTTGCTAACTCTTGTCTGAATTATGTCACTCACCTGAAATTTCCCTTGTTAGTAGAACAAGAGCTGAGGAGCAAAGAAGCTTGAAACTGTGAGGCTCTTCCTGGTAACAAGATGGATGCATCCATGACTTCATTCAGTTTCTTCTCTTTTACTGATACAAAGTAGCTCTCGAGGTATGGAGGGAATCACCCTCTCTTTATGCCTTTAAATGAATATTTAGTATTTGCTATCACAACGTCTTCGATATTTGTAATTTTCTAAAATTTATGCATGGAATGTGCTTCCTTTCCCATGGCTCATTCCGAGTATGTCAACAAAATATATTCAAATGTTTATTAAAAGTAAATATTGAAATTAAAATTTATGCCTGGATTTCAATTTTCAAGGCATCAAAATGAACTCACATCAACTTATTGTGACATCTGAATAGTATGCAGTTTGAGGATAAGAAAGATAAGCCATAAAGTTGAAAATAGACCCATGGGTATTAGATAATTTTATATCAACTTGAATTTATAAGCAACTATAAAGGTGGGGTCAAACCAGTCAGTGAAGTCACAGCCTGATGGTGCTTCCTTGGGGAGGGGAGTTTGGAGAGTGGTCTGTTCAAAGGAGGATCCTGGGAACCTCCTCACCCTGTACCTTGAGATCATGCCTGCCATGTCTCTATCCACCTGGCATCCACATGCCTTTGCATATGCAGGTCTGTGATCTTACTGTTTTCTCAATCATGGCATGTGCCTCTGAGAATCTGAAGAGGGACTTGTGAACCAGTGTTGGACTTAGGGACTGGAGTTGTACTCGACTGGGATGCTTTCTTAATATAACGACCTTTTGATATAAAGCTCCTTTGTGTTTCTAATCAACCCTGCTTAACTCAAGTCCCTTACATGAATTCTGTTAAAATTGAACAAAAAACAAATATCAAACTAAGAGAGAAACTTTTATGGAAGAATGTTAAGATTACTGGTACTTTGTCAAAAGTTTATGAAGGCAGTGCTCCAAAGAAATCATCAAATTACAAGTAGCAACAATTTCAAGAGAGAGAAAACAATATGGAAAAGAAGCCTTCAGGAGCAGACGAAGGTATCAATCTGCAAGAAAGCAATCTATCTTCTTAGTGCTTAATTGAAGAGGAGCAATAAATAACTACAATAAGTAATGACAGCCACCACTATAGACATCTCAATCTTTTTCAGGTTGCACAGTTCAACTTAAACAAACAATTAACACTGAAAATTTAAAGCTGAGCAAAATTTCTGTTCAATGGGTATGAGGAGTCTTGTATCCGAATACAGCAGCAGACGAGTAGCATTTTCTATGGAAATTTTAAACAAGTGATATCAATATCTTAATGCATTAGAAATATGGCCTTACCAATAAAACTGAAGATAAATTACAGTCAAAACAATGTCTATCTGTTGTTAGTTGTCATATACTGGTTAGTTCCAACCCATATGATTTTATGCCCCACTGAAACAATGCATGGTCCTGTGTCATTCTTACCATTGTTTCTATGTGTAATCCTGACAATTGTTCTATGCCCTTTGTTGTGGTCCCTTTGTCAGTCCATTTCATTGAGGATCTTCCTCTGTTTCACTGCCCTCTTACTTTAACATGCATGATGAGCCTCTTTGGGGACTAATATCTCCTGACAATATGTCCAAATTTATGTAAGAAGTCTCACCATCCTTGCTTCTGAGAAGCACCTTTCACTTATTTCTTCCAACATAGATTGATTTGTCATTTCATTTATCAGTTCATAGTACTCTCACTTTTCTTATTCAGCACCACAATTCAAATACATCAATTCTTCTTCAGTCTTTCTTTTTCAATGTCCCACTATTGAATACACCCAGGAGATGGAAGTAGTTTTATCATATGTATATACATGTATATACATTTCACATTGCTTGCTTTGGGGGGGGGGATTGCCAAAGAATGATAGCAACTGGTCATTCTGAGAATGTCTTTAGAGACTTAGCGAAAGCTTTAGTAGACAAATACTCAGGAATTCTTCACCAGAGAGTCTTTCTCCACAATAGTGCTCTTACACATTCCTCTCATTAAACAGGAACAACTTTGCAAGCATTAAGAATTTCCTGATTCATCCTGATTTGGCTTCTTCTGACTTCTTTTTGTTTTCTAAACTTAAAAAAAATTAAGATTACTGATTTTTCTATAGTTATTAGTATAAGACTGTTTTAATATGGTTTATTTTCCAGGACCCCCCAATTTTATAGATATGAACTAAACAGCTTTTTTAATATACAGCTTCTTGACCTTAAGTTGAAAATAAAGTCTTTCACATTTTTCTTTTTATTCCATTGTACAGGAAATTTTTGTCAATCCCTCATATGTGATTAGCTTCAAACCCATTAGACTCTTAGTCCCCTGGGAATTCTTTTATTTTAATATACATAAACTTTTTTTTGGGGGGGGGGGCATCACTGTTCTCCGGTGGTGGGACTAGGAGGTCCAGCCCCACTGCTGGAATTGAACCTCCGTCCCAGTGGGCCGCAGTCCTGCACACAACCACTACGCCACCAGGGCTCAGCCCAATATACATAAACTTTTATTGTTGCATAAATGTATTAACTTAAAATTTTAACCCTCAGATTATATTTTACATTTATTTCTAACTCTAGAGAATACATCATAAAAACCAAACACTGCCGTTACTCGATTCTGACTCAGACTTACCCTAAGGTAGGGTAGAGCAGCTGCTGTGGGTTTTTGAGATTGCCATGACTTATGGAGTGCAGCATACCTGATATTTCTCCCACTCTGAGTGGTGGATGGTTTTGAAAAGCTTATCAGTCTGGCCATCCAGCAATAACCATTGACCAATAGGTCTCCATATGCAAAAATTTATTTTCTTGCCCAAAATAGTCCATGTCAACTATTTCTTTGTCATTTTGTGTAAGTGAAAGGAAAAATACTAATTTAAGATACCACTTACTAGACATCAGATAGTTGACAAAATAGCATTTAATCATTCACTCAAAGTTTCTGCCTTACAGTCGATTCTGATTTACAGAGTCTCTATATAAAAGGGCAGAACCATCCCTATGGCTTTCTGAGACTGTAAATTGTTAGAGAAGAGCACCTTATCTTTCTCTCATGGAATACTGGTGGTTTTGAACTACTAACCCTGTGGTTTGCAGTTCTTTGTATAGCCACTAATGGCACCAGGGAATTTGATCATCACTAACTGTTATTTTTGAAGGACTCCTGGTGGTGAAATGAGGTCGGTACTGGGCTGCCAAACACAAGTCATTAGTTCAAAACCATCAGCCCCTGGTGGGGAAAGAAGAGGTTTTCTATGCCAGGAATGAATTGCATCCTCAGAACCCACAGGAGCAGTTCTAGCCTGTCGTTTTGGGTCACTGCAACTTGGTGGCAGTCAGGAGGTTTACTTATTGTCCTCAGTTGAAGAATTGTTAGGAATCTGTCCTCATCTTAGGCTTTGCTAAAAAGCATTCACACAAAAAAACCTAAAGTGTCCTGTGATGAAACCAGCGTCTGTTTCATCTTATGAAACCACTTTAACAGTGTTAAACCGTATGACAGTCACCTAATCTGGTGTCAATTTGAGGATTAAGAATTTAGGGGTGGGGTCTATCCTGTCAATTTGGAGATAGCTAAAGAGATCTCTGGGTGGGCATGGCCTCCTCCTGAGAATTCTGGGAAATGTGGTCATTCCTTCTTGGAGGCAGAGACATTCCCTCTCTAGATTCACTTCCTTGGAGATTTCTACTGACAGCAATGGCTTGCAGACTTTCTTCTGACAAGGTCTCTTTCCTATGATCTGTCCCTGAGGAGAAGCCATATGGAGCTTCCCTAGTGCTCTGAGCTGGACAGGCTACATGGATGCAACCAGATCACTGAAACTAGAGATACCACTTGGAGCCCCTGCCAGCACTGAGATGCTTACAATGCCACTGGATGCAAAGGACCTCTATCCATCTGACTTGTGATCATCTGCATTTGGTGTCATTGCATGTGTTTCATGAGTCTGGGGAAGACTTCATAGACTGCTATCAGACACATTGGCTAATATCAGACTTGTGGGCTTGGACTGGACTGGATCAAAATACTTTCTTAATATACAATTACCCTTTATATAAAACTCTCCTGTACATATGCGTGCTTAAGGATTTATTTCTCTAGTCTACCCAGACCAACACAATCTTTTAAAGTGTTAAACTTTATATAACTTAAGTATGTAGAACCCAGTAGTGTGTAAATATTTTTATTTTTAAAAAATCTCCATTAACACACTGATATTCATAGTTAACAAGCATGAAACTAGATTTCCACTTTGTAATAATTTGTCAATTATATATTATATTGTATTATATAGTTTATATAAGGTGCATACATAAATGTATTGTAGGACTTAATATATTGTTTCAAATTAATATTTACCTAGGACTAGATCACAAGCTAAAACTTCTTTGTCATTTAAAAAATTAATTCCAGACTGTAATTGCAATTTATATTGCACTTTGGAAAACTTTGAGTTAAAGGGTTGCAATTTTTCTTCTTTAACGAGAGAGGTGACCTCAGCCTTCACTAAGTGCTTAGTGGAAGCATTTAGCAGAGCAATACTGCAAGAACATCCCAAGAGAAAATGAACTGCCATTGATGCCAATGCCCTCTATAGAAAAGGAACTTCAAAACACATTTTACCTTAGCAAAAGAATGGAGATGGAGCTGATTAACTCCCAGCTAATCAAGAGTGTTGGCAAAAACACTAAGTGGAAAATCTGACGGCTTTTTTTAAACAAAAGTAATCAAGAATTTGAATCATACTAATGACTTTTATCATAAGGTTGTGAAATCTCTGTACACTTAGCCAAAGGTCAACTTTACCTTGCGTTGTACTATCACTATACTTTCACACTGAAATTAGTGTGTATATATATATATTTTTTTTCTTCCTCTTTATTCTAAACTTTCCAAGTTTAGAGTTTTAGAAGATGCACATTTTTTGAGATTCTTTTTTTCAAGGCTGGGGGATACGTCATTAATAACATATCTATGCTTCCAAAAGTCTTTGGAAAGATTCCATTATCTTTATATTCCATTTTCCCCAAACTTATGAGTGTGTCCTTGTCTCTATGTTCATTTAAGTATTTATATGTGTTCAGGCATATACTAGTAGGTGTAATTGTACTAAAGATTCTATGAAGAGATAAAATGAGTGAAGATCAGCACAAACGAACAAATAAAATACAGGGTGCTGAAATATAATGCACACCCATTATATAGAGCACGTCATCTATAAGCAGAGAACTAAAAATCTAGAACATTATTTTCTATGTGTCAAAATTCCCTAAACAGCAGGAAGTTTGAAGATCTCATAATGAAACTTTGGTCCATTAATCTGACCCAATCTGCATATCCAAATTGTTATTGCATATCCAATTATTGCATATCCAAAACCAGGTTTCTACTTCCCAAGCAGGTGTATTTTTTACAGAAGTATGAGTATTAGTTTTAAAATTGTTATGATATACATGTCAAGCCCAAGTTTGTTTCTGATTCATATAAGAACATGAAAACAAGATTAAAGATAACATTTGTGTGTTAGCCCTTTTCTGCTTAGGTATGTGCCTTGCTTACCCAATCCATTGATTACAAGTAGAATAAATCATCATTAAAATAAACCTAAGAGATCAAGGGTGTACCCTGGAACCTAAAGAAAGGTTTATTGGAAGGTGAAAAGCAGATTGAAACCATGACAAAGAAAGCTTTTAGAAATATCAAAATCCCCAAAGATTGATTCAGACATTAGCATTTGAGTTTATCCATTGCTCCACGCACATTTCATAAACTACTAGATTTTCATCAGCTCTCCTTGAGTAAAGAATAGAAAAAACTATTGACTTTCATCATCCTCATTTCAAAACTGTTAGAAAGTACATTATATTGATCCACTTTGCAAAAACAAATGTATGCCAAAATGTCATACCAGTCATTTATTATTTATTTTCTTCTGACTACTTTAGGATTTAAATAATTGCAAACCCCTAGGTTCTGTTTGGTGCCATAGTGGTTATGTGTCATACTGTAATCTGCAAAGTCAGGAGTTCAAATCACTAGTCACTATGTGGGAGAACTATGGGCTTCTCTAATACCATTAAGTCCCTGTCTTTTATGATCACTATGAGTCAACATTGATTCAGTGACAAGGAATTTGGTTTGAGTTTTAATATATGCACTTAATTCCATAACTAAACATTGCGTGCAAAGGGTTCACAAACTTGATATCTTACATTTTTAATTTTCTTCTAGTTCTAAATTTAAAAAGTAGTATATTAATAAAACATCCTACCCCAACACATATTCAGTCCACAAGTCCAATGTTAGCGCATGAATCCACCAGTACAAATCCAGAAGTACAAATCCAGAAATTTCTCTTCAAACTCACACAGCACATGCAACGATGGAAAATGCAGGAAAATCGCAGGTCAGTGGGTGCAAAATCTTACTGGATCCAATGTTAGCGGAAGCATAATCTCAGCACTGTCATGGGTCTACATGTGGTTCCTTCAGCTCTTTGAGTGTGGAAGATGAGGCAGAGAGAGAGAGAGAGAGAGAGAGAGAGAGAGAGAGAGAGAGAGAGAGAGATCAGAAAGTTTCCTGCTGTTTTTGTCAACAGGAAAATTGACTGTCAACAGGAAGACCAAGACAGAGAGAGGAATTTCTCAGAATCTTCACGAGAAAGTCATGCACATCAGGCTGTGATCTCATTGACAGGTTAGACTCCAGCCCTACATATATTTACCAAATTGACATGATATTTTGCAACCATCATGCTAACCCATGTAGTTTAGAAAAAAGTAAAGCCTGCTGTTATGTAAAACATCCAATAATTATGAATTACATCGCTTGCCTGATAATGGTGCTTAGATTAAATACATCCTTATCATTTTTGCGTATTTGACCTACCATAACTGTAAGAGGTGTTGAAATATCAGAGAATAAGAGTAATATGTCTACTTTTCAGGGCTGCATAGTTACCTCTTTATATATTTATGATTTCCATACCTTCTTATAAAATTGACCCCTTTATTATTATTTATTCCCCTTTGATTCATTTCAACTTTCATTTTTTTGTCAAAAATTTATATAGCAACCAGTTTTCTTTTGATTAGAATTATAAAGGTATAAGTTTGTAGATGTCTGCATTTTTGAAACAATCTATGATTTTGCATGTAATAAGGGTATACTGTTGGTATTCTAAATTTCAGCCGGGTCACTCATGAGGTGTTCAGTTTCTACACAGCTTCTAGAATGAGATAGTTATGGGTGATCTTGCTAGGATTTGAAAGATTTCATTGACTTGGTTTATTGACTTAGGTTTGTTATCCCTTGTCAAAATGTTTTGAAACATTTTTAGTATTTCTATGTATACATTTTTAGTACTTTGTCATATATATATGTCATTAACTCTTCTTTCTTTTACTCTCAGTATTCTTTTTTTTTTTTTGACATCACTGTCCTCTGGTGGTCGTGGGACCTACCCAGCCCTGCTCCCGGAGAGCTGCTGCTGGATTTGAACCACCAAGCCAATGGGCCACAGTCCTACACTCAACCACTATGCCACCAAGGCTCAGTCCATACTCTCAGTATTCTGATTGCTAGGTTTATATTCAGCAGTTCCCACAAACACACATGTTTAGTTACACAAGTTCCAATGTGTTCAAAGTAACTAACACTGTTTGTAGATTGAACTATGTGATAGGTTTTTGTGTCAGGATTCTCTATGGGTTAGCAGTAAGCCTTTCCTCATAAGATGCAAGTTAGTCTGATGATGTTTCCTTGGGGCTGTAGCATATTTGATACTTATAAAAGAAATGCTGAAAAGAAGTTTTTTCTGTTTGCTTCTTCCCTCCTTCCCTCCTTCCCTTCTTTCCTTCCTATCTGCCTGTGCACATAGATCCCTAGAATCTTGGGCTATGTGTCTGAGGCCCACTGCCATGCATGCAGATGTTGGCACCTCTCCGTGGCCTGTCATAGCATCTGATAAACTGATCCAACTCTTCTTCTACGAACCTGTGACCCAGCAGCTGGTTAAAGTCAGCAAAAGACGCTAGAGTTGCCAAGGTCAGGAACACCCCTCTCCCAGATGCAATATCTATCTGACAGCAAAAGTGGACTTAAATGTGTCTGTATCTGTGTGAGCCATTTTTCTAGTTCAAAGACACTTCTAAAGAGACAATACTGACTCATAGTGACCTTATAGGTCAGGGGAGAAACTTGCCTTGTGAGTTTCTGAGACCACATCTGTTTACAAAGTTAAAATTTCTATCGTTCTCCTACAGAGTAGCTAATGGTCTCAAACTGCTGACCCACGCGCAAAACCTCTCTGCCATGCTCTTTTTATATGTATACCTGAGTTCTCCTGATTTTACTTCTCGAGAATACCAAAGCTAACATATTAAGCCTAAAATACTAGATAACAGTAATGGTTTTAAAGAAACAAAGTCATAAAGATGAGTTTTATAAATCGGTCATATCGTATTAAGTACAAAAGCCCTGGAAATTCTGCCTCTGTCTCCTTTGGGATGACTAAGCCTGCCATTCTCGAGATAGAAATGCCGCTAACCCATAGCATGAGCTGGCAGCATTACTATCTATATCACATTAGAAATAAATGAAATATTGGTGAAAAGTGAGGCCTTGCTGATAGTATGCTTGACATTTTTCAACAATTTTCTCAGGATGAGATGGATAGTAAACCTGGTTTGTTGGTAATATTTAAAATAGATAAAGTCATAATAGAAAGAGGAACTTGGAGCATCAGACGCATGACTCATGCCTCAAAAATTCCTCAAAGTTTCCACTGGTGCTGGGAATGACAGTTTTATCTCTTCTAGCAAAAGAAATATAACGCTGAAAGCCAAACCCAGATTCTAATCATACAAGTAGGTAATTGAACTCACAATGTAGAATAGAATCAAATTAAAGTAATGCTGTTGATTAGGTTAAAATAGTAAACCTTTAAAGTGGAAGCATATGTGTTGATGAACAGAAATATGAGAGCCTGGAGCTCCCAGTTTCAATGCAGTCAATCCAGTCACCAACATTACACCTCTCCCTTCTGAAGATATTAGTCCACTATCAGTAAATACATTATCCCCTCCATTGACTCTAGAGATTAGCCCAAATGTACTTGTTAATATGGTGTGCCAGGCAGGGCTCTCTAGAGAAACAAAACCAGGACACTTATGATTATATATACATAGATAGGTTTATACAGTCAAAAGGAATAAAACAGCTAATTAGTCAAAGCAGCTAATTAGTCCACACAGCTCTATAGAGGGCTTGATTCAACACAGTTTTGTGGACTAGCAAATATACTGAAGGTTCTTCAACTCAGTTGGCTGCTAGTTCAAGGTCAGGGAAGCAGACAGTGAAATCAGTCCTCAAGCAAGATAAGCAGAGTCCACAAGCAGGCAGCAGATGGCAGGGTGGTGCCTCAACATTAATAGCAACAATCAGTAGCTTGGGAGTTGAGTTCATCAAGTCTCGAAGGAACAAGATGACAAGATTTCTGGGTTGGTTCAACCCATGCAGGACACGCTTGAGGCGAAGGACTAGCTCAAACAGCAGCACACTGGTCCAACCACTAGTGATAAAAAGAGATAGAGGCCAGCCTCAGAAAATATTTTTCTCAGTCAGACTCCAATCAAGTGATGGCCTGATTAAAATCTTCCCACATGTTCCTGCAGTGACTTAATTGGCACAGAAAGCATAACTATCACATGTGGCACTTAAGACTGGATCCGTAGCATTGTCTAGGGCAGAAGCTTTACCAAGTATTGGTGAGAGTTACAAGAAAACAACATTACCATCCATTTTTCTCTCTAGACTTATACCTAGATTTACTTCACCACATGCCCACAAAGGTGAAGTCCCAATAGTGATTCTAGGAAAGTGTGTTATACATCTAAAGATTTAGAGTTATTTTAAAATATGTCCAGACATCTAGAGAAGATATGTGAAAATGTTTATTAAGGGTGTGGATCAAAGCTATAATGATTATAAGCTTGGAGAGGCTGAGTTTGTTGATATGGGGCCACTGAACACAATTTACTCAGTCAATATTTTACCTCAAGATTTTGTGAAAATAACTAAGAGTTCATTGGGTTGGGTCTCTGATTAATTGATTAATAGATGGCCTACAATATGGCGATCAGAAGTTCCAGATAGATCTTGGAATACTGGACCAGAAACTATCCAAAGGCTTAGGGCAATTGGCTTGTTAGAGTAAATTTATCATAATAAACTCAGACTCACAAATTAAATGCCTAGAGGACAAAAATTTCCCCTAAATGTTAAAAAAAAAATACTGTCTTAACAGTTTAATTTCATTAAACTGGGAGTTAGGGTATGTCTTCTCCCCATTCAGGATTATTCACATGTCTGGATCGGTAGACAAAGAAGTGTGTTATATTATTGAGTGTTGTAATTGATCCTGATTCCTAAGGGGAAGTTGGGCTGTTATTATATAATGAAGGTTAAGAAGGAATATGTCTGAAATCCATGGTACTACTTACGTCATCCCTTAATAAAATTAAGGCAAGTGGTAACATTCAGCAACCTAATTTTGACATAACTAGTACTGTATCAGATTTTTCAGGATTGAAGATTTAGATCACTCTACCAGGTGAAGAACCATAAGCAGTGATTGCTGAGCGTTATGGCCATCAGAATGGATGGAGAGGAAAGGCTGCTTTACACACCAGCTACAGTCATGTGATCATGTGTGAAGATGAAGAACAATTGTTATTAGTATCTTTTCTTTCAATGAAAAGCATTAATATTTGTTCATCTACCCAATATAATATATAGGTCGGTTAGTGTGCTTTTGTTAATATGTATGTTAATTTTGTCATGTTAAATATAAGTCTGATTTTAATTTTGCCTTTTTTTGTAAATTATATTTGATTAAAGAGAGGTAGATAGATGCAAAATAGGAAGGGTATATAATGGTAGTTAGATTTTTGCATCAATTTTGCTCAGTCAGTATTCTCCATGGTTTGGCAGTCAGCTCTCCCCCATACAGTGGAAATCAAGCACAATTATATCTCTGGAAAGGTGAAGCTGGTTTTGAGATCTATAAAAGAGCAATCATGGTTGTGTAGTAGTTACTCATTGGGCTTCTAATCTCACAGTCTGAGCTTTGAAACGACCTGCATTTCCTTGAAAGATGAAGCTTTGACTCCCTTAAGCTTTGCAATCTTAGAAACCCGCAGGGACAGTTCTGCTGTGTCCTATCGGGTTGCTATGACTTGACAGTGAATACATTTTGTAAGAGAAGTTGCAGAGCACTCCTTTCTTTGTCCTTCATGCCTTCCTGCTGGTGTGGATCCTGTTTCTGGTTGCTTGGGAAAAGTCTCTGAAGACTGTGATAGGGCCTGCTGATCCTGGGAACTATCTTTGGCCTATTGTAACCTCTAATCTAATGATCTACCTCTTCCTCCACTGTCCCTGTGATAAGTAATCTTGCTGTGCCAATGTGGCCAAAGATGATAGGTAGGTCTGTTGTGACAACATAACCAATGAACACAGGAGATCAATTGAAGGACAAGGATGGAGATAGAAATGGCTTGGCAAACCCTACCCTTGGGCTCTTGTTCTTGGATCTTCAGACCAGCTGGCTGCCTTGTTCATCCTGTGCCTTGATCTCCCAGCTACACTACCCGTGGGATACCTAATCCCTGGACTGTGTTACTGTGAGTTGAGGCCCCTTCAAGCCCTGCTTCACCATGCTCCTGGAATATACATCTCTTGAGCTGGGGACTGTAGGAGTCTGTCATCTGGCTGATTGCTGCTTTGCTGTTTGCTGTTCGTGGCCGGATAGCCTGAATTGCTCTACAGAGGACTGCTTGGCGGCGCTCAAGACTCCCAGGACTGCCGGTCTACCAGCTGTCTCAAGCAAGTGAGCTGCACGGAACCATTTGTACTGCTTTATAGATAAGTTAACTGTTTACTTCCTATCTTATATCTCCTTTTATCTATATAAATATATAAAGAGAATTACTAGTTTCCTGGTTTTGTTTCTCTAGAGAACCCTGCCTAACACAGTCTCTGAGCCCATGATATATTTCTTTGGGGGTGTGATGTTTTGGTAGTTATAAAAGAGCAACTATAGAGTTTCCTTTTCACTCCTTTTTGCCTTCCTGATATCATAGGTCTCTTGGGATATATGCCGGTAGCCCCAAAGATTGCTGGCTGTTTATGGGAACTATCTATGGTTTGTCATAATACCTGATTGCCTGCACTTTCTCCATTGGTATTTGATTTCCCTGCTTTTTTCCCCTCTTCTCTATGAAGATATGCAAATAAGGAAAAGCCTCCAGTGTGGTATCTAACGACTAAATTGGACTTAACTGCTTCTAATACTGCATGAACCATTTTCCTTGGTATACACTTATCTTTATATACACATATATATCGATAATTTTGTTTCCTTACAAAAATCTTCCTAACACAATCAGTGTAGCTGAGTTTATGTCTTCTTTTTTTCCATATTTTACTATATTTTTCAAATATATTTGCTGAATACTTCAATTCCAAATGTGGGTGGGTGGAGTGAGCTAAATTCCAGTAGGTGAGTTCAGACTCCTAAACTCAGATCTATGCCTTTCATCTCTATCCTACACAATGTTCATTTTCTTTTTTCCTTTTTTTTTACATTTAAGTATAGATTTTATTCTAACTACAAACAAAATTCTTACCTAAATCATAAATGTCAATATTATGAAGATAATTTTCAAGAATATAATAAATAATAAAATTTGAACTAATTAGTCTAAAAAATTTGAACTAATTAGTCTTAAGTAATTTCAGTGAGAGGATGAAAATAGATCCCTAATATAGTGGAAATCATAATGTTCCACTTAGATTTCTTTTAGAAATAAATGAATATTCTCCCCAATCTTCTGACAAGGTCATTTGCAGACAAATGCCTTAAGCCATTTTCACCTTTATGGGACTGCATAGCTGAAGAGAAATGACTGCTGTATCTAAGGTGATGACATGCTATGTAAATCAGCAGGCAATCACTGATTTGTTTTGGATTATAAAGAATGGCAGTGAGGACTAGTTGAAAGTACTTCTGGCTGGGGCATCAGAAGTTTCTGTTGAGCAGGTGCTGCTCTCAGCCTCACTCTCTGCCCACCTAGCCTTACTTCTTGTTCCCTCTTCCCTTCCACAGGTCGATCTCAACCTATCCCTGTTCAGTGTTGTGCACATCCCCTTCTTTTTCATCGCCTCTTTCTTAGAAAAGTCAAGCTATCACTCAGCAAAATACTTTAATTTCTGACAAATTTAAAAGAAATTAAAGATTAAAAATGTGATCCAATCTCTTACAAATAGCTTCAGGATTTTTTTCTAAAGATAGATATTTATGGAACTAATTTTATGATGCAAAATAATTAACCAATGTTTACTAAAAATCGCTAATAAATACTGCAACAGATATTTCAAGTAAGTATCAAAAGACATATCCAATGTTTTAACAAAAAGTAGGTTTTACCTGATCAATGCAGCTGTTCACTTCAAATAAAAGCAAATCTAACTAGTATACCATATTACTTGTTCAGAAGAAAAAAATCATGCAACCATTTAAATATAAACAAAAGATTTCAACACACATCCGTTATATAATTTTAACTAATACCTTTGGGGGGAAAAGTAATATTATATAAACTATTTTAAATGCTATAGAAAAATATTTGAAGGTAACAAGCTTTCACTGAAATGTTTGAAAAATACGAAGAGGTATTTCTTAAAATAAGACTATCTTAAGAAGCCTTCTAGCATCATTTACTTCAGGGGTTTACAAATCAATAATATCACAAGTACAGTATATTCCATTCAAGGTTATAGGAGATATTTAACAGAGTAGAGAAACTGTATATCTTACATCCTATTTCAAATAATAGAAAAAGATGAAAACCTTCTTCCTTTTCTGTCTCTTGGAGAGCTTATTCATTTTAATGCTGGTTCTACTTATGGCGACATGGGGGTTGCAGATGTGACACATAATAACCTCTGATACCAAAGCCATTCTTGTGTCTCTTTTTGAAAGTGAGAAAGTTTCCCCAGACACCACGCCCCACCAGGAAGCCCCTTTTTTACAATACTGAGGTTTAGGCTAACTGAAAAAACAAATTCTGGTAAACATAGATTTTCCTCATTTCTTTTTCTGACTATTTTTATACAGAAAAATTCCATAAAGCAGACTGAATCGACACTGTGAACTCTAATGTATAGACTGCATATGATTTATTTCTCAAAATAAACAATATTTCCTTTCTCCTTTACTGTGTTTTTCACATACTTGTTACTTAGTTTACAATTCTATTCAATTCTCTGTTTGTACACACTCTCAGGAATGGTTTTGAGAGTGTAAATATTCAGAGTGTTTACTTCCAGATCCTAAAGTACATTTAATCAAGGAAAATCAGCATGTTTGTTGTAAGATTTTACAAAATGTGGCCACGTTACAACCAGGGATACACAAACCTTTGTTGTTGTAGCTGCTTTGTCAATCCATCCTGTTAAAGATGTCCCTTGTTTCACTGTCCCTCTACTTGATCAAGCATTATGTCCTTTTCCAGAAACTCTATTTACCTATTTAATAAAAATATTTTTAGATAATTGAAATTAGACATTTTAAAGTTCTAAATATTTTCTTAAAATGTATATACTATTCATTTGGGGTTGAGGCCTGGTGGCATAGTGGTTGAGTGCAGGACTGCAGGCCATGGGCTTGGTCATTCAAAGCCAGCAGCAGCTCTCCAGGAAGAAGGCTGGGTAGCTCCTACAACCACCAGATGGCAATAATACCCCCACCAAAAATGTATATACCATTAATTTAAAAATAATAGCATCTCCTGGGTAATAGACATTATTACTCTGACTGCTTCAAAAGTTAGACATGGTTATACTTTGTAATTACCACAGATGAGTGATTTTATCCTCAGCAAATGAGTTGTTTGCAGTGAGGTTTTATATTTAGATGGTTGCTCAAGCCATCCCAATGGTGACTTCTCACTCAGAAATAGAATCACACATAAACTAGGAAATTTACATCAATATAATCCACAAACTTAGTGAAAATTTATTTACATGCCTTCATGTGCATTAGCTGTTCTTGTTTCTCTGCAATTTTACTGAAAATCTAAATCATGATACAGAACTCTTCAATCATTAAATGATCTTCATATTACTAGTCTTTAAAAATTTCTACCACTTCGGGTAAAAACAATGGGTCCCATACAGATATTTTCATTATCTTCTTCAATAAAGACACAGAGAAACCAAATGCAGAAGAAAAAAATAATGGTCTGAAGAAGGTAAAATACACGGGTCTGAGAGTTATCAAGTGCACCGTGATGCAAACCTTGTTCCTGAGCTTTTGTGATAGCCAAGCCCATTGGGATGTGATGGCAGTACATAATCTGGTATCAATTTGAGAACTATGAGTGAAGGGGTGCAATTTAGCCTACCAGTTAGATTGCAGCTTGATGATCTCGTTTAGAGACGCTAAAGAGATATATAGCTCATGGGAGATGGGAGAAATTCACTCTCTCTGCTTAGTCTCTTTGATACATTCTGGTTGGCATGCTACATGGAGACAGGCTGATGGCAGCCAGAGACACAGAGCTGGAGAAGTCAAATGAAGACGCCTGACAGCCCTGAGATACTTACACCATCACTGGATCCACAAGACTTTCCACCAACTGGCCTGTGATGATCTTTCATTCGGTATCATTTCATGTGCTTCAGGAGTCTGAAGAGGCATTTATTTATACATCAGTATCAGGCACAAGAGCTAAGACCAGACTCACAGACTTGATCTGGACTGGGATGGGATATTTTCTCAATGTCCAGTTGTTTTGTACAGAAATATCTTTCTTATACACATATGAGTCTCCTTGAATTTGTTTCTCTCTTCCATCCAGAAAAATACAGGTGCTGTGTGTTCCATGGAGCTGATGTTGGTCACTGATTGGCCCTACATTCTTTAGGGTATCATGTACTGGGTAACTTACATCCCTAAATGTAGGGTATCCTGGACTGGGAACCCTAGATTAACAACAGATTTAAGAAGGGCAACTGATGAAGCCCACCATAGTTTGTGTTTGGTGGTGCTGATTCTCAGCAGTGCACAGTCTGTAGCATCTGGATAAGCTAAACAGACATAAGTGGCATTACTTCCAGGTGAGGTTGGGCCTCAAGGAAATCCCTAACACATATGACTTTTAGTTCCTAAAAATAAATCTGATGTATTAACATCCATGGCACTAATTTCAGCACATGCTGAAACCCACCTTCCTATCCCCTGGCAAAACAACAGCAATAACAACGCTAAAAACCTATAGAGAAAATTTGAGTGTTGGTTCCACCTTAAAAGTAGCAAAGGAGGAGTGAACTTCAGCTTAACAATGTTTAGTTTTTAACTCTTAGTTCATTTTATTTCCACAGAGTGTAACACATCTCAGAGTGCCAAGCATGAGAAAGGTTGGTGAACTCTGCTTCCCATACTTGCTGAATGAATAGAAGACTACCAGAGATAAAATCTAGTCAACCAGGAAGATGATTGTAACCTTCTCTCAAGACTGTAGCAGTATGTACACTCAAAGTTGTTGGTGAGATGGTGTGTTAGTCTGGGTAGATTAGAGAAATAAAAAATTCATAAACCTGCATGTCTATAAGAAAGAGACCTACATACAAGAGTAATTGCATATTGAGAAAACATCCAAGCTCAGTCTAGATCAAGTCCATAAGTCCAATATTAGCTCATATGTCTGATAACAATCTGTAAACTACTCTCTAGATTCACGTAATACATGCAATGATGCTGAATACAGGAGGATTACAGGCCAGTGGTTTGGAAGTCTTGTGGATCCAGCGTTGTAAACATCTCAGTGCTGACAAGGTTCTCTATGTCATCTCTATTAAGATGATGACATCTGTGGTGTCTATATAATTATGTAATATGGTGTCAATTCAGGACTTCAGAAGATTAAGAGTGAAGGTTAGGGTCTAGACTGTCCATCAGATTCTTTGTGGGCCTGGTTTTTGCCTGAGAATTCTGGGAAATCTGGTTTCACAGATATGGTTGCATCAAGGTAGATTCATGTGGCTTCTCCATATCCTAGGGTGTGGCACCATGTGTCTCATCAGAAAAGCATCTCTTAGGGAGTGAGGTCAACTGACAAAATTTTAACCACTAAAGTCAGGTTTATCAATTTGAACTTCTAGACTCATATCTCCAATGTACTCTATTTGATAGAAACTATACTCCCATCCCTCTACTATGGATACAGGGAAATCACTGGAGGCTTATTTCCTATGCAGATCCCACAAACATTTCTTGAATTCACTGTCACTTATAGCCTTCTGCAAAACAGATTGTCATGATTTAGATTCTGATGCTATACCTTCATTCAATTTCATAGCATAGCATATGATTTATACTCCTTTGGTTACTTTTGTTAGAGGGCATCTTTCATACATCCTTAGTTGGCATATCACTTAGATGTTGTGTTAGTTTGGGTAAACTAGAGAAACGAATTCATAGAGATACTCATACATGTATAAGAAAGCGATTTCTATACAAGTGCAGTTGAATATTGAGGAAAATTCCCAGCCTAGTCGGTTCAAGTTCATAAATGTGTTATTAGCCCATATGTTTGATACCAATCTATAAAGTCTTCTTCAGACTCATAGAAGACATGCAATGATGCCAAATGCAGGAACATTATGGCAGTGAATAGAAAGTCTTCTGAATGCTGTGGCAGTGAAGCATCTCAGTACTGGCAGGGGTCTCCACGTGGTTTTTCCAGGTCCATGGTTCTGGCTTCAGCAGGCTACGTCCATATGACTTTTCCTTAGGGATGTCTCATAAGATGTCAGCCTTGTGTCTTGTCAGTCGAGAATCTTCAAAGAAATGTGTCAAGAGAAAAAATACTTCCACCTCCAAGGAGGAAAAAACAGATTTCCCAGAATTCTCAGCAGAAAGTCAGGCCCAAACAGTCTGATTGACAGTCTAGATCCCACCCCTTCACTCTTAATCTTCTCAAGTCTCAAAGTGATACCATGTTTCATAACTACCACAGAGGCCATCAGCTTAATAAAACTATAAGCTCCAATAGTCACACAGAGTCCTTAAGAATTAAGAATTATAAAACAGAGGATACATCTACATGTATGTAAAAATTCTGAACAATATCCAAGATGACACTGATGATAATTACTATAGAAAATGACAAGAATATACAACTCCACATTACAATATCTACATTCACAAAAGCATAAGCAGATGTTATTTAACAGGAGGGTTGAGAGTTGTTTGTGTAATAGTTAAATGAAAATAAATGAAAATGAATTCAAAGTTTTTTTTAAACCTGTAATTTAACATATCTATCAGTTAATAAGATAAATAGAATGCTAGCACTTGAATAAAGTTTTATTTAATTTTAACCACAGAATATGTTTGTTATATATATTCTAGATATATTTAAATAACATTCCTTCATAAATATGCATGAATTGGGCATGACTTGGGCAGTGTGCAGTTAACCACAAGGTCAACTATTCAAAACCACCAGATAATTTATGGAATAAAAGTAAAGCTATCTATAATGCAAGGAGTTTTAGTTTATGAAATGCTATATAAGTATGCTCTATGAGTCTAAATCTATGCTATAGCAGGGGTTTGGTTAGATTATTTACCTACATATAAATTGATGTTGCATGTTTACATTTTTAAAGCATCCTTGCAGAGAAATTGAAGTCCAGTTATATTTGGCTCCCATATCCCCAGTCTATCATTCATGTGTGGGAGAGGAACAAAGGGTGACAAAAACTTATTTTATACATCAGGTTAACAGAAAACTATATTTCATATTGATGGGTAATAATAGAAGCACATTTTCAAAATGGTCTTAAAGAAAACCCCAAGGCATGTGTGTTGTGTTTAAAAGGTCTGGGAAGTACACGAATGAAGCAAGAGTCATAAATGGGAGTTGATTTACTTTGTGAAGTCAAAATTCCTCTGTGGTATTTATCCCAATTTCTAGACAATATTGTGAAAATCAGAAAAGCTTCTCTACTGAGAAAAGCAACAAAATGGCTAAAACAAAATTGAAAAATGTTCTTTTCTCTGAATGTTAGGTTACTTTTCTGAAAGGTATATTTGGTTCTTATGTTTAGTCACTTTAAATTTAAATAATATTTTATATATGTGTATATATATGTTAAAGGTATTTTTTTCACAGGAACTTAGTGATAAGAGAAAAAGTGTATCCAAATTTTCTGTTATTACAACTTATGTAAATTTGCTAAATTAAATAAAAAGAATAAATCAAGTGTCTAAGAGAAATTGAAAACGCTTGGAAAAGAATAACAATGTTCACATAATAGGTAATCTACAGAATAGTGCAACTTCAGAACACAAAACATTTTGTTTAAAGAATGATAAACTGGAAGGTGACAATAGAAACGTGTAGCTATATAAAATATTGATAAAATACCTTATAGAATCAATTCAGTATAGGACCAACTTATTGATGTCACACTTGTGTGATCAACCATCATTTTGTTCTCATTTTTTGTGCCACCCTGTGTGATAGACTGATTGGTGGCTGTTTGGTAGCGGAGCCTCACCTGATGATGGTTTCTTAAAGGTGTGGCATACTTGAGAGAGGTCTGCGTGACTGCTTCATGCTCTCTTTGTGCTGTTGTGGATTCTCTGTCTGGCATTGCTTGCCCCTGCCTGATGCCTACCGTTCCCATCTGTCTTAGTCAAACCATTTCATGTCAACATGGTTAAATAAGGAAAAAGGGAGAGTCTAGTCTGTCAAACAGGTCACCTATATTCTAATCATGTCTCTTTGTGGCCATGACTTTCCTATGAGGATCTTGGAATCTTTTTCTCTTTCTTCCTGGAGGAAGGCCACACACATTCTTTCAGCTTCCGCTTCCAATTGAGAATACGCACTCAGTAGCTGAGGGAGCCACATAACGTTGCTTCCGCCACCACTGGATCCACAAGACTTTTCACCCACTGGCCTGTGATCTTGCTGCCATTGGCATCATTGTGAGTAGCAATATGAGTCTGAAGAGGAGCTTATCGATTAGTATTGGAGATATGGGATATATTGGACTTATGGAATTGATCTGAACTAGGCTAAGATATTTTCTTAACATACAATTAGTCTTCCATATAAAGCTCTTTCCTATACATATACGAATGCCTGTGGCTTTCTTTTTCTAATCAACCCGGCCTAACACCCCATGCACACAGGTGGAGAAGCATCCCTGCCTGCAGCCAGTATTCAGTCTAGTAACACAGTCGTAACTGCAGGTGCTTCCGTCGTGTGCCTGACGCCGGAGCTACTGTCACTACGTCGGCTGAACTCATGGTCATCACTGCCACTGTGCCTTGCCTTTCTACTAGGCTCAAAGGTGTAGCACCTGACCCTTGGAAGTGAGCCGGACTGAGCTAGCCTTTCTGTGGCTCTGTGAACCACACACTTAATGTAAATTCCTTCCCGGTGTACAGTTCTGCCTTTATATACATATGCAAGTGTGTTGATTTTATTTTTCTAGTATTGCCAGTCTTAAAAAAATTGGTACAAGAAGTGCTAAAAAACCATTATCATAAAGATGAGTGTTAAAATTGGCTCTCGCATCTGATAAGACTGAAAGACACTGCTAATTCTGACTCTGTCTCGACTCAGCCAGCCAGTGCTAATAAAGAGAGGACTACTAATCCGTGACATGAGGTGGCAAAGTTAATAAGAAAAATATCACCAGCAGATGAAGTGTTGGTGATATGTGAGGCTCTGGATGACCATGAGTTTGAAATCTTTCAGCATTTTATCAGGATGCTGAACATAGGGAAAGTAGTTGGCTAGTACTCAGATAGACAGTATAGTAAAGGGCAGAACTGAGCTCAGAGCATTGACAGTATAGCACAAGTGCCCTGTAAAAGGCCCCAAAGTCTTCAATTGTTACACAAATAAAACACATCAATTTTACTGATATAGCTGATATGCTATCACCTGTTATGTTTGTTCAAGTCAGGGCATTGATTTGAATTAAATGGGACCCTAAAACTTAGGGTGGGGACATATAGGTGAGCCCATCATCAGGAGGATGAGGAAAGTGAATCCTTCAATTCCCTAGGCCAGTACCTCTTCCACCAGACGAATAAAAGCAGCCACACTTGAGGGTATTAGCCAAGTTCTAATACACTCCAGGGCTACCTTTTGAGCATTTCATAGGACAGGTACCTTACAAGGTATGATTTCAAGCCTCTGGGAAACAACCTCATCACTCATTCTTGTTTCAGGAAGTACACCTAGAATTAAATGTCAGCTAGGTGATACAGGTGACCAGATAGCAACCCAGGAAGAGTTGCACTATACTTGTCAAGGATTTCTAGAAGTTTTTCATATGTACTGTCATAGATCTGGGGATTACATGTGGTAATGACTAAAGGTGTGGATACTGGTGAAATGAACATAAGGTTGAATCAGTTCAAAGTTTTTGATATAGGTTCAATAAACACAGATCCATCATTCAATGTTTCAGGTAGAGAGGTTAGGAGTTGGTTTGTTTATTTCATTGTTTCACTGAATTATGAGTTGCTAGATGATCTACTTATGTTACATTGAGGACCAGACTTGGATCTGTGTACAATAGAATAATGTATCCAAAGGTTTAGAAAAACAGACATCGTTGAGTAGATTTATCATGATAAATCTACATGCTCCATAAATGGAACATCCAGAGGAAATACCTTTTACTATATTAAATCTGTGAAGGAAACTGTGGATCTCTGAAGACTCCCATAGTTACTATTTCATGAAGGCTAGCTTGACACTGGAAATTGCCAAAATTGAATTAAGAAACTGGCTTAATATGGGATTCACTGGAATACATTATCAGAGGAAATTTATAACACTTAAAGGGCAGAGATGAAGTTGACATGGTTAATGTAATAGACCACAAACAAACGAACAAATTCACTGCCATCAAGTTGACCCCAACCCATAACAACCTTCTCTAATATAAGTTAGAATTGGTCACGTGGGTTTTCAAGACTGTAACTTTTTGTGGGAGCAGAAGTTCTCATATTTCAATGTGAAACCCCTAAACCACCAATGCCCTACAATGAAGTGGCAATCAGAACTGCCATGTTTGAATGGATTTATGATATAGGCTACTTAGACAAGATGTCCCTAGTAGTTCAATAGATGGGTAAACTGCTAAATATATATTTAATATGTACAAACAGAATCATTCTAGATCTGATGAAAATAGGTCTAGGAAACTCATTACCCCTCAATCAATATCTATATTGAATCCATTGACAGAACCTCATACCCTTTAGTGAAAGGTAGGCAGAGAGCCTTTGATGAAGGACTCTGTTACATCATCAAAGTTTTATATTACTAGTCTTATTCCAGTCTTCCCCCTAAGATGAGCTATTCACTGGGGAAAAGGAAATAATCATTTTTTGGGGGGGAGGGGGTTACTGGACACTGGCTCTGAATTGATAGTAATTCCATGAGATCCAAAATATATAAAGTCCTAACATTCAGATTGGGGGTGTGGTAGTCCCCTAATCTGGTATTAATTTTAAGATTAAGAGAGAAGGAGTGGACCCTAGCCTGTTTATCTGAAGATAGCCTATGAGAACTCTGTGTGGGCATGACATTCTCCTGAGAATGATGGGAAATTCAGTATTCTTTCTTGAAGGCAGGAAACACTATCTCTCCTGGTTCACTTCCTTGGAGACCGTATTGACAATGCTGACTTCCTGGAGCCATCTCTGAGGAGATGCCACATGGAACTACACCAGTTCCCTTAGCTGGACAAGTCACATGGATGCCACCTCTGAAGCTGGAGAAGCCACAGAGAAAGTCCTGCCAGCACTGACATGCTTACAACACCACTGAATCCAAAGACTTTCTACTCAAAGAAGCCACAGAGAAATCCCTGAAGTGCTGAGATGCTTGTAAAACCACTGGAACCAAAGACTGTCTGGTGATGACCCTGAATTTGGCTTCATTGCATGTGTTTCATTAGTCTGAAGAGGACTTTATAGATGGGTATGGAACATATGGACTAATATTGACCATATGGCTTTGGACTAGATCGTATTTGGATGGTTTCTTACTGTAAAATCATCCTTTGTATAAAACTCTTTCTTACATCTGCATGCTTATGGATTTGTTTCTCTAATCTACCCAGACTAACACACATGGTAAATGGAAATAAAGCTATTAATGGAATTTTACCACAAGTTTTTTGTAAGATAGGCCCAGTAGATCCCCAAATCCTTTCTGTTGTAATTTCACCAGTCACAGAAGGCAAAATTAGACTCTACATATTCAGCAACTGGTAGAACACCTGCATTGTATTCCTAGAATGTGGAAAAGGGGCTGTGGCAAGAAAAGGCAAATAGAAGTCATTACAACTAGTACCTCTTCCTAGAAAAACAGTAAACTAAAAACACTATCTCATTCCTAGAATTATTGGAAAGAGTTAAAAGATGCAGGAATGGTGATTTCTATCACATTCTCATTTAATTATCCCATTTGGTCTGTGCAAAAAACATTGATCTTGGAGATTTACAGTGGATTATTGTAAACTTAACCAGGTGATGACAGTTGCAGCTGCTGTTCCATATGTTGTATCATTGCTTGAGAAAATTACTACTTCTCCTGGTACCTGGCATAAACTATTAAACAGTCCAATTTGGGGTCACTACCCCCACCCTCAATTCCACTGTCAAATAACCACCAAAACAAGTTTAGTTTAAGCTGGCAAGAGCAACAATATATGTTCCAGGACATTGTTTCAGAGTAATAACAACTTTGCATCACTAAGTGATAATTTGGTCCACAGGGGCCTTGATTCTGTTTCTTTTCCATAACAACCCACACTGCTTCATCTTATTGATGATACTGGTTTATTTGATCTATTAAGAAATCAATGTCAATAGCCCTGCATGTGATCAAACATGTGCATGCTAGAGGGTGGGATAGGAGCCTGACAGAAATGCACCTTAGTGAAATTTGTATGGGTCCAGTGGTATGGGGCATGTCAAGGCATTTCTACTAAAATGAAAAATAAGTATTGCATCTGGCCCAATCCATAAGTAAAAAGGCAGCAGAATGCCTGGTAGAACTCTGTTTTGTTTTGTTTTGTTTTTTGGAGGCAACATGCCCCTCATTTTAGTAGCATTTCTGGCCAATAAGTGATTTGAAGAGTTGCTAGCTTTGAGTGGGGCCCACAATAAGAGAATATGCTTCAATACTTTCAGACTACTCTGCAAACATTTTTTCCTCTTGGGCCATATAGTCCATCTGTACCATGGTTCGATGGTACTTAAAGGGTCTGTGGAAACTAGAAATATGGTTTGGAACCTTGAGAGATCACTCCTGGTGACCATAACACTGACAATAAGAAATTTGTAGCAATCTCTCCCATACTTCATAAACAACTATCTCCTTTTGAGAAATAGTTTGCGGACTCTTATCTTGATGGTGACTGGATACTTCATCATCCTCACCAAGTTACACTGTGCCCTGGACTTCCCACCTGAACTAGGATGAGTCATAAATTTGGATGCCTACAGCAGCATTCAGTCATTAAATGGGACTGGTATATAAAAAATCGGACTTGAATGGGACCTGAGGGTACAAGTAAATTGCAAAAAGAAATTCCCAAATGCTTTTGGTCTCTATTCTTGCCACCATATTGCTTTTATCACTCTGGGTTCCCAGAGCCTCATGAAATATTCCTTATGATCAGTTGACTGAGGAAAAGAAACGTTTTACTTGGTTTATTGATGGTTCAGCTGGCAATACATCATTCTATGTTTGTAATAGCTAAAATTCATGAGTTCAAGAAATAAGGATTGGAAATGGGAGTGGTACCACTCACGATTACTTGTAGAGACCCATTTGGAGTGTTTTGCTTCATGTTCCACTGATCCTATGCTCTTCAGTACTGGAGATCTTCTTCTAAAGGAAGAATACTCCCACCTGGATATAGCATTGAACTGGCTGTTAAGAATGCCTGCTTATCATCACAGGTTTTTCTTGTCTCTACATCAGTGGTTCTCAACCTGAGGGTTGTGACCCCTTTGGCAGTGAAACTATCCTTTTACAGGGTCACCTGATTCATAAGAGTAGCAAAATTGCAGTTTTGAAGTATAAACAAAAATAGTTTTATGCCTGGGAGGATCAAGAAAACATGAGGTGCTCTATTAAAGGGTCACGGCATTAAAAAGGTTGAAAACCACTGCTCTAGGTAAACATGGAAAGATGAGTGTTCTTGTAGGTATTAGTGTGATTGATCCTGATTTTCAAGGGTAGAGTGGATTGGTATTAAGAAATGGAGACTTTTTAAAAAAAGAGGCTATTGCCAGGATTCAGTAGATGCTATGGATTATTTCTTGGTATAAAAATTCCCTGTGATTAAAGTAAGTGGTAAACTATAGCAATCAAATCATTACTTGAGTACTAGCATGCCAGGCCCTTCTGAAATGAAGACTGTGTCCGTTCATTGGGTCAATAACTATGCCTAAAGGAGGTGCTGGCTGAGGATAAAGGGAATATAGGATGTTGAAAAAATTGGTCTAAGTATTATCTATGGCCACATGCATTTTTCAGAAAGTAGTACTCTAATGACTAGTATCTCCTCTTCATGCACATAGAGAATATTTTTTCTTATTAGCAAATGAGGTGAGTGTGTTTTGTCCCTATGTATGTTAGTGATATTTTGTTAAGTGTGTCTAATGTTGTTGTAATGCATGTGTAGTTTTTGTATCAGTAAGTAGATATATACACCTGGCATGCTGACTTGTTGTAGAGTGTGATTGTTACAGTTTAATAGAAGGGCTTCCTCAGGGTCACAGCCTGATGATGCATGCTTGGGACTGAATGTAGAATTCATGGGTCCAGGAAATGAGGTGTGGAAATGGGAGTATGCTTTATAACCTTTTTTGATTGTTCTGAACTAGACAGCAAAGGTTCCTTTACCTGCGACAACCTGTCGTGTGATGAACCAGTCTCTCCAAGACAGAATGGTTACATGAGGTGGTTTTGTAGTGAGGGGTAAATTAAAGACACCAAAAAAATAAAGCATGTAAGGGCTCACTTCTCAATCATGACTTGAAGAACCAGGTCTGAGCAGAGAAAGAGAGAGAAAATAATGCGATATCATGAGTTTATATAATCTCAGGCACATAGGCCAGAGGAAGCACATACATGTTATAGGAAGGAGTTGTACAAGAGGAATGAATACATGTCACATGAGGGGGTGAGCAACAGGAAAGGGTTGTATTCAGGGCAGACATGTGATGGAAGGGGTATATGTGTAGCAAGATGGGTGAGTTTTAGAATCAAGGTGGAAGCCTAATCTTGATTGTCTGAGATGGCTTAACCTTAGGTGTCTTTGAGCTCTGCCCCAGGGGAAACCATGTATGGTCATTATCCGAATGGCGTGAACTCCACTTAAGGTTGAAAAGGCTATAGAGTCTGATGACTTTTGATGGCACATACCCTTTAGGCAGGTAGACTTTAGGCAGTTGATCTTCAAGACTATAGTCATTGATTATGTGTTTGCAAACAACACCTCAAAATTGACATTATTATGGGGATCATAGTGGGAAACAACTTTTACTTAAGAGAATGTGAGTCGGATTAATCTTCAACCCAAGAACATGAAGGGTTCCTCCATGGCAGTCTTGATTTCCCAGATGCTGAGATTGATGTGAATGATGAGAGTGTGTGTCACGCAACCTCTACCCACTTCTGTTTCCCACACTACCACGTAGCGGGGCAGCCTTCTGTCAGCGACTCCTTCCACAGTCCCACCACACACAACCACTGGCACCATGCTCACCACTGCCACCCAGTGTCCTGATCCTGATCTTTGTCACTTTGGCCCAGCAATCACATGAGTGAAGAATGGCCTCTCACTCAAATAACAGCCAAATCTGTTAGCCATTCTGCAGTCTCTGGGATCTCAGTTTTACTTGTTTTGTGGGCTAGAACCACAAAATGCCAATTTATTATTCGGTGATGTCTTGCATGATTCTGGAAGCTATGTTGTTGGCATTGCCAATGCTAGTGGTATGACAAAAAGTGAACAGGTTTCAGCAGCGCTTTGGAACAGCTGGCTTTGTTGGTAGAAGCCCAACAGGTGAGCACTCTGTCACCAGAAAGCCAAGGAATAGAGAAAGGGATTGTAAAAGTATGTGCCTGAAATAAGTGGTTGAAAACATCATGGTTGTAGTCTTTGAAGGAAAAATGTCAACTTGTCATAAAAGGGGTTGGCCTCTTATTAAGCTGCATTTTAAAGTTGGATACTATAGGTGACAAATATAACAACACATCTTTCATCCTATATTAGCCATATGATAAGTTTTAGGTGCCCAATTCTTGACCATGCAATAAGAAGCACTAATGTTATCAAAATCAGTTATTTTTACCTGGAAAACCAAAACTGAGATTGTGTCTGCCATTTCATTCTGCTAATAAATCTAGCACCAGTTAGTAATAGTTAGTAATAGAAAAAAAAACCAACTGTTTTACTGATTACCTAGCTTACACCATGCAGTTAGAAAGGAAGAAACTTGTTCTTAAACTCTGAAGTTCTCATCCTCTGTTACAGAGAAGCATGGGATAAGAAACAAGGGACAAGTGACCCTGACATTGCTTCTCTGCTCTTACATTTTCCTATTGTAAAACTTTTCTATAAATCTAATCTGCTTCCTTGCCTGCTTAATAACAACTCATAGATTAAGGATATTTGTGGCATTATTACATCCATTTAAATGTACTGCTTCTTGCCTCCCACTCTTCTAGACAAATCTATAATGATTACTCTATTTTTTTCCAGTTCAATATAGGCTTCCCTTTATAATAGCCTCTGTAGCATTAAGTTATGAGTGGTCTGCAGGCTTTTCTAGGCTTTATTATGCATTACCTTTTTTGACTCTCTCATAATTTGTTTGACTCCAGTTTAACCCATTTACATTGCTAGTGGCCTGAAAGAAACTTGAAATCCAGTAGTTCAATATACATTGCTGGATTGCAGTGGTGTAAATTTCTCCCTTTTGTACATCTACTATCTGTCAGCCCCTGTGCTGCAAGATATATGTCATATTGTCACCTTACCTTGCACAACAGACCTAGTACATATGTAGATATTTGTAATTATCTTCCTGACTATTGTCTTTACTTGGTTTCTATAGTAAAACATCACGTTTTGTTTGGGTGTTACATGCAAAGCAAACAAAATAAAAAGTCCCTACACCTGTTACCAAAATTAGGTTCTAGTCTTTACCAAGAGAATTATTTATCCTAATAAATATATAGATAGCACTGCAGAATTTTATAAGTGGCAGAGTATTATAAGGCTATTATTATAAGTATTTTGGCTAATATTATAAGTATTATAAAGCTAAAAGTATTCACATAACTGATGCAACAACTTCAGCTTAAGAGTTTTCATCAAAGATTGAGAAATGGGTTGTCAGTTCAACATATGCTCTTCCCACTAGAAGATGTGCAGTGGCAAAGAATTTTGGAAAATGTAGTATTAAAGTGGCATATAGTCAACAAGATAGAGCCACCATGTTTCTTCCTCTGGTGGCAGTCACCATGGGGACTCTGGTAACATAAAGGTTATGTGTTGGGTTGCTACCTATAAAGTCAATGGTTCAAACCATCAGCTGCTCTGTGGGAGAAAGACAGGTTTTCTCCTCCCACAAAGAGTTATAATCTCAGAAACTCACAGGAACTGTTCTACCCTGTCCCATGGGGTGCCTGTGAATTGGCATCTCCCTTGGTGACAGCTAGCTTGATTTTGGCCTGAGGTCATGCCCTCTCCTTTTGAGGAAATTCTGATTCACAGAAACTCTAAAGGACAGAGTAGAATAGTCCCAGGAGGAGGAGATCTGTCTCATAGTGTTCCCAAGGCTAAAACAGTGTACAGGAGATGACAGCTCCCTCTTTCTCCCATAGGATAGGGACTAGAGGGTGGAATCACCAATCTTTGATTAGAAGTCCAGCACTGTAACTACTGCACTACCAGGTCTTCTTACGTTTAGAGACACCCCTGCATTAAAAAAGAAAAGTGTTGTGCTAACTTAGACAGGTTTTCTGCTGTTTAGTTTTTACATTTTGGGCTGATATCCAAAAGTTCAGCAGGTAAAAAGCATCAGCCACCCCCTGGGAGAAAGATGAGGCTTTCTGTTCCCAGAAGTAAGCACTCTGAGAAAACCACAGGGCCAATTCTTCCACATCCAAGAGCTAGTTGCTCCGAGTCACCAATAGCTCAGTGGCAGTAAGTTTGGTTGTTTGGGGAAGAGTTCAAAAGCTCTAATTCAAGTCAGGAACAAGAATCATCCTTAATAATTAAATTGCCTAATGTCTCTGGTGTATGGAATGTCTTTATATCTTCTAATATACTAACATTAATGAATTTCTAATGATCTTCCAGAGATTCTTCGCCCAAGTCCGATACTTTAATTCTTAAGAACTGATCAACTTGAGAATCAACACACACAGCCCTTGAAAATTGCTCTCATACTTTATCCAAATTTAATCCAATTAAAATCTGCTATCTACAGAACCTTTCACTCTTTAGAATACCTTACCAATATATTTGACTTGACTTTGCCCATATTTAAATTGTTTTTACTCCAATAAACCAATTAGCTGGTTTCAGTTGTTCCTCTGTATGATTAAAGTTCTGTTCCTTAATCCCTTCTTATATTATTTCACATTACCATTTCTAGTAGTTGGATGTTTCAGTCTGCTACCCCAAAAATAGCTAAGTTGTGAGATATAATTTGAAGTTATATATGGGGTGTCATTATTAAAAGCTTTCTGTAGAGTTTCTGGGAAAGGAACCTTAGTTCTTAAAAATCAATGGAATAAAATACCGACTCACAGAATTCTGTGCCATCTTGATTAAATGAACACTGCTAGACAGAGAAGTATTTGGGATCCTAAACCAAGATAGCAAATTTTAAAAATGAAAAAAAAAAGGAGCGAAATAAGGAAGGAAAGAAAGAATGGAACAAGAAAGGGTGAAATTCATAAATAAAAGAAACAGAGCAGGTGAAGCAAAGATGTCCAGTAGTTAAACAACTATGGAGCATATATATTTCAGATTTCTTTTTCATAGGACAATATTTTCCCATTTGATATGATATACTAATCACTTTCTGTTTTTAACTTTTATTTCTTTTCTTTGCCAATGGAAGCAGGATGAATATTTAATAATATGTTGTACATAAGCATATTTTGTCAAGATAATTGAAATAAATTATCTATAATTAAACAAGCAATAGAGCAATAGTTGAAATTTAGGTTCATTGTCTTTGTGGCTCTGAAGCACAACTGTGGGATAAGTGTTAATCTACAAAGTCAGGAGTTCGTATCTCCACGTTGCTCTGCAGGACATAAACTGAATTTATTTGCTCTCAGAAGCACTTACAACCCTATATGTGACTGCTAAGTCTCAGAATAGACTCGATGAAGGGCACTAGAATTTATGGGAAATCTCAGTGAACTTGTAAGCTATTGGACTATTTTTTTTTTTTTTAACTATTAGACCTCTCTTTTGTTTTTGTTTTTTGTTTTGGGGCATCACTGCCCTCTGGTGGTGGGAGGAGGAGACCCAGCCTTGCTGCTGGATTTGAACCTCCAACCTAGTGGGCCGCAGTCCTGAGCACAACCACTACGCCACCGGGGCTCAGCCTTATTGGACTATTCTTAATGTGTGTGTGTGTCCTTATGTGTATATCTTTAATCTAAGGTAATTAGTTATGCAAAATGTAAGTAATATGCATCACACTTTTATAGAACTCTATTTTTCTTCATGGCATTGACTGAAAAATGACTAAATGTCTAATATTAACATTAATAATTTGAGTATTTCAAAATTTTATATAATGGAGCTTTTTTCTTGTATATACATAAGTGGATTAGACATAAAACAGGATTAATTTAATATAAATAACTTTGGTATAATATTTGTTATAGTGAGCTTCTATAATGTGCACAATACGACTGTTTATTTGGAACTGATGTGTCTACATTGGACTGCTAACTTCAAGGTTGGTGATTTAAAATCACAAACCTCCCCGAGGGAGGGAGAGGAGGTTATCTTCTCACAGGAAAGACTGGACGGCCAGGAAATCTTTGTAGGATTGAGAGGAGCCAAGTGAGTCAGAAGCACAACATGATTGCTGTGGCTTTTGTTTTTTTGTTTCAGTTTTGCCTTGAGAGAAATTCAGCATAGATTTAATGAAAATACAGTTCATGAAAGACAATAAAGGATTTGATGGGGACAGTTATTCACAATTTGTTTTTAAGGGGCTGGTAATTCCAATATGTTGTCATTAAAAGTGTACTCTTATGAGTTAAAACATGAGTGCTTTACTGAGGAAAGCAAATGAACTATGATAACAGACAAATCAAATTTAGTAAAGATACAAATGTTAAGACAATATATTTAAAATAGCTTCACAAGAAGTAGAAAAGTAGGTAAAATGCATTAAATATGCAATAAAGTACTCTAGACATATCTCTTTTTCAAGTGATCATAAATTAAATACTGGATGGAAGATCAGATTGTTTAGTGGAAGTGCATGCCAGACTGGTCATAAATTTGAGGCATATGTCAAATAAAAATGAGAAGAAAGACGATTTTACACATAGTTAACTGTAGGCAAAGGTCTGGTTTTTGAGCCACGGTATTAACTCCACAGCAGCGCTTATCACACTGAAATGGAACATCTCGGAGGCAAAGGCCTCTGTTAGGCAGTAGCTGTTTCCTTTGCCTTTGCACGATTGCACAGATTTCTGAGCCGCATCACTCCCGTCTTGGCTGCACTGACATTGCAGTTTTGCATTGTACTGTCCTTTTGTTGTAGGAAAAGCTCAAAGCAAACAGTTGAATACAAGAATTCACTTCAAGGTTATGCTCAAACTACTTAACATGGATTCTACTAATGAGGCATCTGCTTCTTTGAAACCAAGTGAGCTAAGCAAAATAGATGAGCTATTTGGAGTGAATGGTAAAATTGTACATAGATGTAGGCACTAGAATTTTATGAATAAATAGTGGATAAGTGTAGGCAGGTGATGAGAACTGATTGGTGTAGGCTACAAATTGTTCAATAAAATTACTACAGCTAAAATTGGGAGTAGAGAAAGGTCTATCTCAAATTTCAACAATCAATACTCAATAATTCTCTACTGTTTAATTCCTCACATTTGTAAATCGACTGTGGGAGTTTATCTTTCCTTTTACATAATGAAGAGAAACATAATAAACTGTATCTTTTGATTAGCTAAACAACTGAATTACTAATAGTGATGTGGTTACCAATTAATCTTTAAAAAAGTAATAACATTTAATGTGTGTGTGGAGAGAGTAATGTTAAATTGTTCTTATTTTTTCAAAATAAAATAGTGAATGAATCTTCCAAACACTTATCGGGTATTTCATTTTTTTTGGAATGAAACATCCATATAAAATGAAAATTGCCTCATGATTGCACAAGAAAAAAATCAATGTTATCTCTATATGATTTTGATATTAAAATCATTTAATGTTGAAATAATTTTGTACTGTATTAAATACAACTGGAAATATGATTTTCACCTCACCTAATGGACATTGCAGTATGCTTCATTTTTACTTTATTTTTCAAAAGCAACACAAATAAGTCTGCCTTTTTTTACACATTTAGAAAAAGGGATATCAGAATAAAACAATAATACTTCATTTTCAGGAGAATGAGTAATTTCTAGCACCAAAAATGCAGACTGTAGTTTCCTTAGGACAACTAGATATGAGGCAGCTATAATGAGACTGTATTAATGCATTCAGAACAGGCCTCACATGTGCCAATAAGAGAGCCAATGTATTGAAATGGTAGGATTGACAACAACAGCTTTTATTTTTACCCAGAAATCATTAGAGTGAACACCAAAATTTAGTCTGAATGCTTGTTTTAATTTCAGCATTAAAAGGACTAAATAGCTTCCATTATTAAACAAACAAATATACAATCACCACTTATATAGCAAGCTTCCCAGTTCTTAATCAACAAGCACTTTACTCCCTCATACAATAAAAGTCAAATGCCATTTGTAAATACCACCAATAAACTTTCATTGGAAAATTTGAGAATTTAAATCGTTTCATATTGAAATGTTAAGTTTCCAAATATGCAGATATATTGCTTTCATTTAATTCATTTTTTTAGAAAGGGTAAAACATAATGACCTCTAGTTCAATTTGCAATAGAACAGATATTTCAGATATATAGCACATTCATTTCTGTGCTTATAACTATTTAAAAGTCTTAAGATTTCATTAGAATGTTTATTCAATTTATTTCGAAAGTGTTAATTTTATTAAGTTTAAATGATATCTAAATTGGTCACAAAAAAGTTAAAAAAATAAAGGGATCACATTATTTGATTATAATAGTAAGGAAGTCAAGGGTAGTTAAAGACCCATTGGATTATCATTGAAGCATTTATCTGTACTGTCTCACCCTTGATAGGGTATCTTAATATGATGATAGATTTATAGGAACATTATTTTAAAGTTAGAACTACTTTTATGGATAAAATGAAGTAAAAAAGGAGAGAACTATCCTTCATTTACCTATATTAATCATAATCTAAATGCTCCATTTATCACGAAACTGCACTTTTCCCCCTCATGAAAGGAGTTAAGAGTATTCACCTTTTAAAAAATACACATTTCATGTTCTTAAAAGGTGAAATACTGACAGCTGCACACTATTTTCAAATTGCCCCATTAATGCTTTTCAAGTGTAACTTATAAGAACTGAGGGGTAAATTAGGGAAAAGATGGTTATTTCTTTATTCTTTTTTATTTTTACTAATGTAATAATACAGCTTAGTGGTTTTTTTGAGTGCTTTATGGAAAGTTTATGTATGATAATTGAAACAAAGCCTTCACATTTCTTTAATATTTATCAAAAATCTAATAGTGGTACCCTACCTGTGAGTCACATAATAATATATCTAAAACAACTTTAAAAATGCGTATTCTGTACCTCTGGTGCATTGCCTGAATAGGAAGCTTGAGCCCACTCTTTCTTCCACAGTTGCTGTTACTTGACCAGGCTTTGCCTGACTCATGGTGACTTAGAAGGTGAGGGCAGCGAAAGTTGCTCTGCCCGGCTGTCTTTCCATGATTTTATCTCTTTGAGTCTATTCTTGTGGCTATTTTATAAATTCATTACATTTAGGGTTTCCTTCATTTTCCGGCTCCTTGGCTTTTCCAAGCATGAGGTATATATATCATTATTATATTGGTAGTAATGATTACATATTACGCAATGTTCACAAAATTGCTACAAATATTTCAGGAAATGCCTACACATTAATTTAATCCCCCCAAATTTTAAGACATATAATGTAGTAAAACCTGCCTGTGGATATTTAATTAAACTAATAGAATCTCATGCCACTGTCTTCACTTACAAAACACAGAAGTACAATTTTCACTCCAAATATAGCTATCATAAAAAGAAATGTATTCCAAATTAGTAAGAAAAAAACACAACATGCATATATTCACAAAGGTTTATGGAAATCACTTGACTTCTATTCCTAGTAGTTTTCCATACTTGCTGTATGTAAGCTTCTTTTGCAAAGTGCCTATTCCTATCACACATATTGGAAGCACATTTCAAAACTAAAACCGTTTTCCACAAGAATGTTTGGAACCTTATTACAGAGGAGTAAGTGAGAGATTAAAATAGACTGTGAATGTGCGCTGAGAAACAAGGGTTTGAAACGCTCCTTGCTTTGAGTAGAATCCTTAGAAATAGAAGGAGTTATCGTGATATTTCATTAGAAAGGCATAGTGTCCTTATAAGAATCATGTCTAGTGAGAAAAGAGGTAATCATCTAAATATCAAAATCACCATTAAAATTTTTGTTGTCTTCTTTTTTTATTCTTTATGCTCTCTGTATGTTTAATTTGTCCTTAAAGGCAGACGTTGTTGTTGCTGGGTTCCAGTGAGTCTGCTCAGACACAGAGAAGAGAAGAATCCCTGCCTGGTCCCAACCACACTCACCATGTTCATGTTCTTGAGCTCATTGCTGCAGACCCGGTGTCCATCCAGTTTATTGAGGGCCTTCCTTTGTTCTTTTTTGGCTGACCTTCTACTTTACCAGTCATGATGTCCTTCTCTGGGGACTAGTCTGACAATTAGGCCTGACAACATGACCAGGACATCTAAACTGAAGTCTGGTCATCCCAGTCTCTAAGGAGTACTCTGTTCATATTTTGTGTGAGGCAGGTTTGTTGGTTCTTTTGGTATTCCATTGTACTTACAATATTCCTTTCTAGCACCATAATTCAAATATATCAGTCCCTTTTTAGTCTTCTTTTTCAAATTCCCCACTTTCATATGCATATGAGACAATTAAAAATACCATTCCTTAGGTCAGACACACCTTAGTTCTCAACATTAATTTTCAACATTTTAAAATGGATTTCTGCAGCGCATTTACTCAAAAAGAGGAAAATGAGCTTTTACTAGCATTAAAGTCAAGGATTAAATCCAGTGAATTTTCATTTACCTTTTCACACAGCAGGATTTTGTCATGAAATTTAGTGATATAATGTTTCATAGAAAATAACAGGTTGATTATATTCATTTTAAAAGAAAGTTTATTAAAAGAAGTCAATTAAATCAAAAGGAGATATTCCAAAGAGAACAAAGCTAAAGAAACTATTTGCATTTGCTAACATGGCATAATTTCTTGGTCTAATCTTTACTCTTCTCACCTGCAAATTCTATAAAGAGGTTTAGAGCATGAAATATCACTTTATTTCTAGGACTAAACTTAGTTCTGAGAATAAAATTAATGAATCAATATAATAAATGTGAAGCTCATAACTTTTTTCCCACCAAATGGATATACTTGTTTATACTACAATATTAAATACATGCTATTTTTATCGTACAGAATGTTAAGTTCTTACCTTTTTCCCCCTTGTTTCACTTTTGAAGAGAGAATATTCTATCAGGTGTTATAAGTGGAGTGTTTTTAGAGGGAGTGCTGTTAACACATGTGTGTTTGGTGAAGTAGGGTATATAGTGTACATAGACACTAGAACTGAATTATATTAGAAGAACATGAAAGAGCTTATTGTTATGATTCCTGACTAGTGTTCTGTCATGTGTACTTTGGCATGTGTAAGTGTGTGGAGAATGAGGGTTGCTTAGCATATTGATTTTACAAATGTTAAAATTCTTTTATCCAGACTAGCAATCAATAAATAATTAGAAAAATCCTTCCTCAAAATATAAGTCTATAAAATGCTTTAAACACTGTTCAGAAAATATGAATAGCTTTCATTTTAAGATTGTGCTGTGTTCATAATTATACTAGAAGATATCTTTTTACATGCTACTGAGATCCTACATAATTAAGTGCAATACGTTTTAATATCTAATTTTAATAGCTAATGTCAGGAGCTAATATGTGTTCAACAAGGAGTCTGGTCTCTCCAGCTATTGGAAAATGTATTAACCAAAATGGAAAGTTTAATTGCATTATTGAAAGTACAATATGTTTTGGCATGTCGCAGTTTTTTGTTTTTAACAAACCCCTGGGAATTATCTTTTTTAATTTAATAGTGCGTTAAATGTTAATGTGTGTGTTAAACATCAGTCTATGAATGCATGAGGAGTTCTTGTAAGTCATGCCTCGTATTATAGGTCCTCAAATGTCAGCCATAGTCTTTCATCCTGCCCGGGGTCTTCCCATGCACTAACACAGGAAAAGAAAGAAAATAACTGGTTAACCCATCAGGAAAACTGTCGATGGTTTCATCTTGCCCTTGGGTATCAGCTGGTGGTCTCCACATGCCAAACTTGTGGTTTTTAGTTCAACAATTACCTGACAGAAACAGCAAAGATTCTTACAATGATCTCTAATGATTGTCACTTAAGATGTTTCTCCATTTAAAAAAATGACAAAGTATCATTTGCTAAATATACTAGGTAGTAATTGTTTATGTATTTTTAAAAATTTGCATATCAAGCATAGTGTTGGGTATATGGCTAGTATGTTGTCAAATTGCCTTTATTAAATATTATGAAAAATTAGTTACATACATAGATATTTACTGGGTTGGAAAATTTTGGAATGTAATTTCTTTTGGTGATGGGTTTCCTTTCTAGCAATTTATCACCTCTCTTTTAATATTCATTCAAAGTACAAGTGCTGGAGTCATCTAGGTCTTGCTTCCCAACGTTCTTACTCTCTGCACATTTGGTACCTGTAGAGCTATACCTTTTGAAGTTCTACAGTACTCTCTGAGGGAGGTTTTTTTTTTTATGAGAAGTCAGGGAAATATAGGAAGAGGAAAATATGGGAAGTTTTAAATATCACCATAATTATGTCACCACCTTACTAAAACTAAAATTTTGATCAGCTGTGTTTCCAAATCCTGTAAATTTCCACTCCTACTGAAACTAAATTTGTATTTCCTAACCTTCTTGACTAAGTGTCTGTTTCAACGAATGATATTTTTTTTTGTTAACTTACTAAGATGCGAGACCTTGGCCCCGCCTCATTTTCCTCATCTGATGTATTCTCTCCTACTCTCTAGACCCAGATCACGATTTTTTTCAATATCTATCTCTAAGCCACAGAAAACAAATATCAAAGAAGATCTTAATAGATTAGAACTCTTACACATGCCTGTTGGGCTGTACAGCTTTGAAGAAAACTATCAAGGAACACATAAAACAACTGGAAATAGAAGAACCATACCACCTAGCAAAACTTCTACTGTACATATACCACTAAGAAATAGGAAGCAGAATATATATCCTTTCCCTGGTTCCTGTCAGCACAGTTCACAATAGCAGGAAGCAGGAATGAGCTCAAATGCTGGTAGAAGAAACTCGGGTACGTGCACATCATGGCGGCACAGTAGGCCTCTCGAATACAGACCCATGACAACATGAAACAGCATCTCACCACAGGGATGGGCCTGGAAACCATCGTGCTGAGTGAATTTAGACCAGGACAACAGGACAAGTATTGTATCTATTAATGAGAGCATTGTAGAACTCCCTTGCACGACATTGAGCTACCTTGTGAAATGATTGAATGACGTTATAGAAAGCAGCATATGAAACTTGATTTTTTTTAAAGAATAATAATAAAAAAAAACCCCAACAATGACATTTTAACCCACTCCAAATCAGTGGGAAGCCAGAACTAACAGATGGTCAGAAGAGGCAACCACAAAATGTGGGGAACCCTGATAAGGACTGATAGGGTGCCGCTGAATTTCCAATGACATCAAGAATCAACTAAATTTATTATAAAACACACAGGTTAAAGCTGGCCTTTTTAGAGAATTATGATCCAGGGCCACCAGCTCCTGCTCTCTCCAACCTTGTCCGTGTGAGTACACCGATGAAGGCAATGCCCCTTGGGACTATGATAGTGGAATAGTACGTGTGAAGAGTACTGTTAGTGTGTTTTTCTGATTATTCTTGTTCTCATACCCTGCTACTTAGTTAATGTTAAGAATCATTGTATTGTTTGATGTGTGTTTGTAGTAAATAAAGTCAGCATTCGAACAAGTCAAAGAGCATTAAGATATTATTGATCACATTGCTCGTGACAATCTATGATAAGATAGAAATATAGATTAAGGCAGGTTACTGTTCTCTCAGGCATGGATTTTTCTAATCCAATCTCCTAAGAAATGAGGTAGAGAGCCAGCCAAGCATCTATGGAATGTATATCATCCACTCTAATAAGCCACTCTGACCATGGATATGTCACCTCAGTCCAGGTGAGAATCTCAGGTCATGGGGAAGAGCAGACTCTTCTGCTGCTGTCCTACGAAATTGTGCTAAGGCCACCCCAATCCAACAGACAATCCCACCAGGTGAAAAGGAAACTTTACTGGGTAATCGATTCAAGGGGTAGTAGGAATGGGGTAGCTTTGTCTCTAAAAAGGCAATTATATATCTGTTGGTAGGAGAAAGGAGAAACAAATTGTCAACAAGGGGGTAGGGGCACTTAATAATACTGAATCTTGAACCCAACAGGACAATATGCTTGCAACTAGGTTCCTAAATAGACTTTTTTTTTTAACCTAGTTTCTATGTAGCCCTTGGTGACCCAGTTCATGCACAATTGGCTATTGGGACTTTAGATTCTTTTATTTCAAGATGTATGTCTTCCATAGGCCACACTAGAAAGACTCAGCATGGAAATATCACTAAATGAACTGGACTTTCTCTCAAACTCACCTCTTGCCCGGACTTTTAACAGCTGAGAAATCCCTAGTGTGAGAACACGCAGATGACCACTAGCCCAAGGCCATAGAACTTGTGGTTGTTGGATTTTGGTTCAAATTTCTTTCTTTGAGGATGCTCAGCGAATGGTGGCTCAGAAATATCATATATTATCTAGTTTAATGATCTCCTTGCCTTATTATTGCATATATTAATCTGGTAGGCATGGCTCTGCTTCTGTGGATGAGTATTCTTAGAAGATTTGCCCTATCACCAACCCCCATTGTTTCCATAAAAAGGGTCAAGTCATTTAAGATTTGAATCTGTACAAAACAGCAGTTTTCATGTATGGTGGCCAACACAGTTAAATTTTTCTGTTCTAAATTTTATACATGGTAACTATAACCAACAAATAACTGCAAAGTCAGCACCCAGGCTTCTCTGCAGGGGAAGGGTTGGGTTTCCAACTCCGGTGAAGATTTGGAGTTCTAGAGTCCCACATGGGGCAGTTCTACCCTGTCCGACAGCATTGTTGCATTGGTATTGACTTGATAGTAGTGGAAATGAGTACATAGGGGTTGATTTATAAGATGAAATGGCAACGATGTCTAAAGGTGAACCACATAAAGACATAGAAAACATGGAAAAGCATAGAAATATGAATAGATTGAGGGCTTTCACTTACTTCTATCCCCAATCTGAGAACAATTGGTGTTCATGGCATGACCTGTCTTCATGCTCACCCTCTTGAAGAGATCACTGAAGATGAGGTTTTAATAGCAAAGTGTAGAGAAGCAACTAGATAGTGCCTGGATATGAAAAGCTTGTTTTCAAACAAGCAGACATTAAAGTGAGGAGTCAACCAAGGCCACATAGAAGAAGCACACTGGCTTCTGTGATTCAAGGATTGTAAATGACACACTCCATATCTTAAGGATGGATGGATGTCAGAGTTTACTTTGTGGCCAGTTCCTTCACAGACTGACACAATGGACAATATTAGCCATCAAAATCCATACGCAGGGTCCACATACGGATGAAACTTCCCCCTCTCATCTCATACAGATGAGAATCCCCCTAATCATAGCTGAGGGATATGAATAGCCCTGTTGCCAGACACAAAACATTGAAAAGTTGTTTCTGGCAGATGTAGGTCAAAATATCATAACTTATCATTTGTCCTCCTATTTTAACCACTGAAGACTGTCTCATTTAAAATTAATAAAAAAGTGAAGAGGAAATCTGACCATTGACTATGGATGTAAGTAGTCTTGGTAACATGTGGACTCCACTGCAAAGGGAATTATTGCAGATACAGTTAGGTTAAAATTTAGTATGGTTAAAATTTTATGATCTCCCGTATGAGCCATTTAAATTTGTTCTATTTGTTTAATAGTTTGTGCTTTATTTTCAGTTGATATTTTTACCTTTTAAAAATGTTCCTCTTTGTTAGTTTTCTGATTTTCAGTGTTTCTCTTCTGGATTAATTTTTCTTTAGGGGTCTGAAAGGGGAGGTTGGGTGGAAACTGGGGGGCGGGGAGATAATGATGAGTCCAAGAATGAATACAATGTTGTAAAACTCAGTGAAGGGATGATTCTACAATTCTCCTTGATGTGACTGAGCAACTGTTATATGCCACTAAAACTTTTGTGAACAAAATAGCTGCTTTTGGAACCAAATCTAACTTTTTCAGTAAAAGTTACTTGAGTGCAGAAACCTACAACTCAAACCCCCTGGGATCACGTTGCAGTTTGCCAGTCAAGCTTGTCTCCTACTTTCCTCCAAGTTGCTTTTCCTAATCCCTATTCAACTAATTCCTTCCTTCCTTCCATCCCCTATTTATTTAAACCAGAGGAGTAATCAAGTTAGACATAACTTTGACAAATGCATCGATGAAGTGTCCCATCTCTTGATTTCTTTCATATTTCTGCCTTTATTTATATTCCTAAATTAATATTTATACATAATTCTCATTTGTATTAGATGGCACTTCTTTGTTTATACTAAAAATACCAAATAAAAAAGCTTGTTAAATTATTTAGTGTGTGCATAAATAATGACAAGAGGCTGGCAGCATCTGAAATGAGCTGAAAGTAAATTAACTGGTTAATTTTAATAGCATTTTATTGTTTTATATTAAACAGGATCTCTAAGCAGATTAATAAGGAAATTAATAAAATGACAATTTATGGTGACCCAAGAAAACAGATTTGAAAATTTGTTTTATCACGAATACCTTTCTTTAACTCCTCTTCAAATGTCTACATTTATTTTTTGTAGAAATTACATTATTATTGTACTTTTGACAGCAAGCAAACAATACTATGATGTAAAATCTGATTTTTTAAGTTATTTTATTGGGATCTCATACAACTCTTATCAGGATCCATACATCCATTGTATGCAAAGTTCATTTGTACATTGGTTGCCATCATCATTCTCAAAACATTTTATTTCTACTTGAGCCATTGGTATTAGCCCTTCCTTTTTCCACTTCCTCTCCTTCCCGCTTCCCTCATGGACCCTTGATAATTTATAAATTATTACTCTTCTGTCATATAGAATCCTCTCTGATGTTTCCTTTTTCTTGTGGTTTTACATGGGACATCTGCAGTATGAAAGTAGTATTTTTCTTTTTATCTTAATTTGTGCCTTGTATGGCAAGGTACAAATTGAGCAAATTAGGTCAACATAATAATTGCCTAATCATATGCTTACTTCTACTTGAGACATATGCACTCTTCTGTGGCTATTACTAAAATTGTACACATATATGTCTCCTTCCCATCATTAATTTATTCATGAATTTTCTTGTGTTTAATTAGGTCACATGTGGTAGTTTATGACCTTTCTAATGCAAAGGAGTTGTCTAAGCATCAATTTTCATCCTAGCTTACATATTTTATATATAAGTGCAATTCTTAGGAGAAAAAGATTTATTTCTTACTAAGTTGATCTACATAGTTCACAAGAAAAGCCACAATAAAAACTTGCTTTTTTAAGAAATGTAGTATTATGATATATGTATTTAGTTTATTAATACAAAGATGATGAGAATAGGCCCAGTGATGTCAAAAGGGAAAGTGAATTTAAAATTTTAATTCCAACGTGTAAAACAATGAGAATTTATCCGCATCCCTACAGACACAAAGAAAACGAAAAGAAGTTAAAACCAAAACTTTTCTTAAAGCAATAGACAACTAGTAACAGAGAAAATGCCCCATGTTAGTAAGGGAAGGAAGACACTTGACAAGATAGAGGAAGAGCAGGGCTCCAAGGATGGCCTTGAACAGGAGAATAGCATGGGACAGGCAATGAATCCATTTGTTGTGCATTGGGTGTCTGTGAGTCAAGCTCAATGGTATGCCAAACAGCAACAACAATATTTGGAGAGAGTAGTGGAACCAGATACTCATAACCATGAGCTAGTTAATTTGAAAATAAAACGACTACTTGTTAGAGGTTGATTATATCTTAACAGGGCAGAAGAACATCTGTAAACTAATATGTGGGGTTGCAAATTTTGATGTGCTTAAACTGAAAGAAGTATTAGATTCAAATGAAAATAATTGGGAACGTTAGTCTCTGACTTTGGCAAAAAGGATGAAAAGAACTATTCAATCGGGTTCAAGCAGTGCACAAGAACAATTTAAGACAACCCTTATTTCATGTAAGGAATAGGTGTCCCTCCCACTTCAGCTTCTTAGTTTTACTATCTTGAAAAGCAACAACAACAACAACAACAACAACAAAATACTTCTAGCACATAGGTGCACTCAAGACTGAGTTATCTAGTCATAAAATTGTAGCAAAGTAATAAAGATTGCAGATAAAATAGCACAGACTTTGTCTGATAAACAAAAAGACCAAAGAAAAAGGGAAGGGGGCAGTGCAGTGTGGAAAACTTAGCTTTTGCAAACTATACTAGCCGTGCTAAAATAAAATTTTTCATTAAATGTCAATTTACTTAAGGATCACTGGTGGTGCAGTGGGTTACTTTTTGGGTTGTTGACCACAGGTTAGCAGTTCAAAACCCCCAGAAATTTCTTTAAGGAGAAAGATGAGGCCTTCCTATCTGGTAAAGATTTACAGATTCAGCAACTGATTGGGGAAGTCCAGAGCACTATTTTAAATAAGAATTGATAAAGTGGCTGTGAGTCTGATTTAATTTTTAAAGTACATTCACGTTTCATTATATGCTATATCATGTATAATATAAATAACAACAAAAGCTTGAAAGGTATGCTAATAGTCATGGGAGGGAATTATTAGAGATAAAAAAATATCATAAACAGCCATATCTGAAACAAGTTTAGAATTATCAGATGGAAAAAGTCAAACACTTATATTTATTAAGTTAAAGACTTTAATGATAAAATGCATCCTATATGAGTACAGATAAATAATATAAGGAGAGAGATGAACCTTCTAAAATCAAAAGAAAGCACTAGAAACAGAAGCACTGTATTAGACATAAAGTAGAATTTAATAGTCTCATCACTAGCACAGGCAAAGTCAAGGGAAGGGTCTTTCAACATAAACCTAGGTAAGTAGAATCTCCTCAAATTTAAATACAAAGAAAAAAGAAAAAAGAATTCAAAGCAAAACATTCAAAATGTTGGCAATCACACCAAATGAAATGTGCACATACTAAAAATAGCAGAAGAAAATAGAGAAGAGAAGAAATATCTGAACTAATCATTGCTAAGAATTCTACAAAACTCAACATAAGCACAAAATAAAAATACATAGAGATAAAAATAATGAAGTAAGATTGTGTTAGTCCGGGTAGACTAGAGGAACAAATTTCAGAGACACACATATAGGTATAAGGAAAGGGTTTCTATCCAAAAGAAATGTGACACTAAAAGAAGGCATCCCAATCCAGTCCAGTTCAAAGTCATAAGTTCAGTTCAATATTAACCCATATGCCCACAATCAGTCTATAAAGTCTGCTTCTGGCTCAAGAAGTCCCAGGTCAGTGGGGGCAGAATTCTGGTGCTGGCAGGGGTCTCCCCATGGCTCCTCGCTTCCAGGGCTCAGGTCCATCAACAGCATGCCACTCCAGCTTCAGAGGTCTGTCTTCATCAGGGCAAAGCCGTGTGGTCTCTCCGCTGGCTCCTCCAATTTCTCCGAGGCTGTATCTTCTGTTGCCTGTGGTTAATCATCTCTGAAACTAACTCCCAACAACTGGGAAAGATAGCTTCTCATCTCCACGAGGGAAATACCGCGAGATTTCCCAGGAGTCTCAGGTGAAAGCCATGCCCACACAGAAGCCTCATCAGTTACTCAATGGCTTTCTCCTGATTAACAGGCCAGACTCCATCCATACATTTCAATTTTAAACTTAACATAAGCAGATGACTGCCACAGATCACCCCTTGTTAATTTTATACTTTCACATAACTCTGTAACCATATGTAAACCTCAAATAAACAATAAAGTAATTTTTATATATAACAGGATAAAACTAAAATACATATAAGTCAACATGTGTCACCATCGTTTGAAAATAATATTCTATAAGTGAACAAAACACTAGCTATCCTGTGCCTTACAATTGTAGTTTCAAAATATCTACACTTTGATTCTATGATCCTATGAATGCATATTCTACCACCTTTAAGAGTTTGCAAGCCAAACTACCTCATGCCTTCATCCCCCCAATTTTGGGTATCTAATTTGTTTATTGCCCACTTACACCTACCCAGTGCTTTAAGGAAACAATCATATCTTTCAATGTGAAGAATCTTCATTCCAGTTGGAAACTCGTGAAGTGTGAGTCCATTAGCAAAGTCAAATCAGGACAGGCCATCCATAAAGTCAGCAGAGATATGCACCAGTTCACAGACAAAATCACTTCTCTTCCTCTGGTCGGGTTCTGGTCAACTCAATATGAGCTTTTCCACTTAGCCTCACCACGGTGGCCATTGGTCGCCTTCCTTTAGACCAAGGACCCAACAAATTCTCAACATGCCTAGCTCTCTCATAACAGGTCATGAACTTCAGACCAGTAAACCCGCTCTTGTCTCCCCTTTTTCCTCTGAACCAAGTCCCCGGGTGTCAGTGGCCAAAGTCAACCCGGCTCTTTATTGCCGCATTTCTCCTGCTTTCACCGACAAGCAGTAAATCTGGGTGATCACCTAACAAGCATTTCAGCCTGCCACAAGTTTCCTTTAACATTCAGACCCAGAGAGGAGTTATCTTCACGGTTCCAGATTCCTTCGCTTTTGAAGACAAACACTAGTCAGGATTTTCCAAGGAAATTGACTCTATCCTTCTTTATGGGTCAGTCTGACCTCTCAGACTACAAGTATCCTGAGTACTCCCAAAGACTGGGTGGGGCTACTGTCTTCAGAGAAGTCTTTTCAGGTGTGGTCTAACCCCATTTAAGCTCAAAGTGGGGTTAATCACTTTAGAGATGTCTTTGATGCTAAGTCCTAAACCCTCTAGAGGTCAATGCTTGGCTTGAGGTAACTGGATTTGCAAACTCTTTCCATACTTTCCCATAAACACTTATATGCATCCTTATATTTACAATAGCAGGCATAAGAAAAAAAAATAAACAGCATAATCAGAAATCCAACTTAATTCTTCAAACAGAAGGTCAATAAGAAGTACACTATACTCACAAAGAACTGCTCGAGCTTTCAAATACGTACAAGCAAAAAACTGGGAAGTATCCCTGGGAATGGTTACTAAGGGTGTGGGATACTGGTGCAAGAAATGTAATATTAGATCAGTCTGAGTTTCTGGATATTGGACCCCTAAGCACAGAGCTGCCTTGTTTGACCTGTGCCTCAACTTCCAAGCAACACTACCCGTGGGACACCTAATCATGGACTGTGTTGTTGGGAGTTGAGGATCCTTCAAGCCCTACTTCGCCACACTCCTGAGATATACATCTCTTGAGCTGGGGCCTGTTGGACTTTGTCATCTGGCTGACTGTCGGCGACCTGCTCTTCCGTTGGCTGCCTGTAACCAGATAGCCTGGATTGAGGACTACTCAGCGGCCCTCAAGATTTGAAGGACTGCCAGGCTTCTAGTTGCCTCACGCAAGTGAGTGGCACCGAGCAATCTGCATTACTTTATAGTTAACTTTTTCTTTCTTATCTTATATACCTTTCTCAATATAGAAATATATAAAAAGAACTACTAGTGTCTTGAATTTTATTTCTCTAAGAGAATCCTGCCTGACACAAAGATATATCGTGATTGGTGAGCTCTAAGCAGACTGATAAATAAGGTCTGGCCACATCAATGCCCTCTATGTATTATTCTAGCAAACCTCTGATGGCCATTCTGTTTTATCTGCTGTTTGTTTGTACACATTAGGGTGTATCCCAGAAGTGCTATATCATTATATCATTGGGGGTTACCTTTTGAAGTTGTGATTAATGCTATCCTTTTTTTTTTTTTTTTGGTAGATGAAACGCAGAGTTGATGACCCTATAGGGATAGTAAGTTAAACCAGGGTTTGAAAATTGTGTGAGTGTGTGTGAGTATGTGTGCATGCATGTGTGTGTGCATATTTGTGTGTATGTACAGGACAAATGAAGGAGGGGGTTGATAAAAGGGAGACATGTCAAGGAACTCAGGAAGAAATAGTATGGTTGTAAACTGACATTGAAGTTTAACGTGATTGAGTAAATTATAACACAATATTGTGTTACAGTCCAAGTAATAATAAATTTAAAAACTGAAAAATAAAAAAAAATAGATCCAGAATGGATTTGAAGCTTGCACTAAGTCTTAGCTCCAACTTAAGAACAATTAGTTTTAACATTCTGGCTTGCTGGCTACATGCCTTCAGGAAGGGAATAAAGAGGAGATGGGTGCTAGAACAAAGTGTAGTGAAGACATGAGAGGGTGCCCGGCTATTAGGTAAAACAGTGCTCGGGATATTAAAGACTTGTTTCCAACAAGCCTTTGTTGAGTTCACATGGAAGATGGACAGCATCATCAGTCACTAAAAGTTTTTGAAGCATGTAATATGAAATCAAAAGAGGGTTAGTATCAGAGTCTACCCTGTGAGCATCTCATTTGCAGATGACTATGGATGACTGGGAGTCAAATTCCATTTGTGCACCTAGATAGGAAATTAAGTCTCTGTTGAACTTTATCCATATCTGAGGGATAGGCGTAAAGTGATTACTAAACAGAGTGCACTAGATAGTTGCATATAGATGACCAAAGTCAGACATTTGACTTGAGCAGGTAAAATTTGTCAGCAGATTCCACCTATAATGTATACTGGATCTTATTGACTTTCTAAAATGTTCAGTAATTTGGGTCTGTATTGTTTGGTTTGGCTTTCAATTACATATATCAGCATGTATTCCATAAGTTTTAGGTCATTGGGGGTCACCCTCAAAGTTGTATTATATGAAACCCAGGATTGATGAACTTATAGAAATAGCAAGTAGAATAAGGTCTTATAGGGCACAATAGTGGTGGCAGGGTGATAGTGGTGGTGGGGTGAAGAGGAGAGGATGTCAAATAATTCAGATAGAAAAGGAATGTTTGGAAACAGATCGTGGTAGCAAATGGACAATTCTGCACATGATCAAACTATGGAATTATTTTATATATGTGTTAAATCTCAAGCAATATAAAAGTAATATAAAAATAAGCAAAACAAAACTATGTCTATGCTTACTATATTACTGCTTTAGAAAATAAAAGAAAGTTTTTAAAAGAAGTGAAAGGGTATGGAAACTTTAATTATTAAAAATAAGGAAGTGACAGCATATTTTTCTAAATGTGTGTATAACACTTAAAACAAAACTCACTCCCACATAGTGAATCCTGACTCACCGTGACCTTACAGGGCAGGGTCAATTCATTCCTGTGAGTTTCAGTAATGATAGCTTTTAATGGAAGTGGCAAGTCCCTTCCCTCCCTGGTGGTTTTGAACTGCTGACCTTTGAAATTGTAGCCCAATGTACAACCACTGCACTATCAGGGCTCCTTTCAGTAGGGAGAGAGTAGAAATATTTCACGTATCAAAACAGCAACAACCATATGTACAGGACTCAAATTCCAAAATCAGAAAAACTATTCATAAATGGAGAAGAATGAGAATTTTAATAAAATTGAAGAATTAAAACTAAACCTGTCATACTGCAAGAGGGTTCTTCTGTGATAAGGACCAATGAAAATAAATACTTAAGGAGTCAAACAAATAAAGCACAGGTAATTGAGCAATATCAAAGTGGAAGATTTTTTTGATATTGGGTGAAATGGTATTCAATGAGATAATTGACCATTTATAGTTACCGGAAATGAGTCTTTGATATGACAAGTCGGTAAATAACCTCTCTTCTTGTGCTTTCTGTGAATATTTCTTCACTGTGGGGAGTCGTTGCTCAACAAGGAACAAAGTTTTCTAATTGGGGAGTGTTGTGCATCTGTGATTCAGGATATATGAGTGTCCATGATTTCCTAGAGTTCTTATTCATATCCATGATTTTTGCCTTTTTAAGGTACAGCATCAAAGGTGCTTAAGTAATTTATTGAAAATGAAAGCCAGTTAAAAGTGATATACAATATGAATTATTTTAGGCTATCTCTACTATTAAAAGATTTAATATTTTCCAAAGACATCAGAATTTCTTATTAATTAATTTTTTATTCATCTTGCTAACATTTACTTTATCTGCATGAATACTTAGGTATCAAATTGGTTTAAAATTTATAATTTGGACATATTTTGGCTTTTAATTCATCAAATATAACACCACTCTTTCCCTTTCTCTTTGTGTTTACAATTTACATACACTTTCTTTCCTATCCTTTCCTACTATGTGCAGTTTCTCTCTGAATAAATTCTCCTCCTTGGATCTCCTTTAATGATTGCTCTAAGAGTGCATCCTTCCTGATTTTATTGTTCACTTCAGAGCCTTGTCCCTTTTTTACCTCAAAGTTGAACTGCAGAAGTGAATTCAGTCCCTGACTTGAAAAGTTTCTAAGGGTGGTTATCTCTGGGACAGTAATTTTGATTTGGGTTCCTAAACCACAAATAAAATGAAACAAAAATTTTATATGCATTTTATAAATATTTAAATAGCAATTGCTTTTTGCCATATTTTCAATTCTGACAGAGGAAGCTTAACTTTCTAAAGCAGATGGATGATTATGGTAAGTAAATCATTATTATTTATAGTAATTATTGTAAAAAGTATGCATTAAATGGAGTTACTTGAGCATAGGATTATACTTCTAGGTTGAACGGGCCCATCCAAGGATGTTATTTTCAAGATAAAAGGAAATGACAAGGGCTAGCAACATGAAGATCTAAGCACGACTCTTCAAAGCAGAGAAAAATGGCAAGACAAAGATGCAACCTGAGGGAGAAAGAAGTGAAATGCATGCGCATTTGACAGAAGTCTGTCCTGATCAGCGCCGCTGTGAAACTCCACCGCTGCCATCAGCATTACCTCATTTCGACGTGCGTCGAAATCAACTTGAAGGCAATGAGTTTTTAGGTTTGGGTGTTTGTTTTTCTTCTAATTTAACTATCTATACTGTTCTATAGATGTTAAAATTAAGAATAACACACACATTAAATTTAAAAAAAGATTGTCTAGACAGATGATATCAGGATGAATGAATTATAATTAAGTAGTGTTTCTCTTCATTATTTCACAAACTTTATACCTTAGACATAGTCTTACGTATTTGATATAATGGTCATTACAAACTAAAACATTGGAACTAGTAAATAAAATAATAGCACAGTTGCAAATTTCATTAAACAGGGTTGAAAGAATTCCTCATAAACCATGGCCCTAAGAGGTATGAGTCCTATAAGGTGGACTCTGAAGAGAAGAAAATTTGCCTAGCATGGCAGCTTGACTTGTGGAAATCCAGCCGTTTATGTCATGCTTTTCTGTGATCACAGAGTGGCCTGAAGGAAACTTCCATGGATAATTGCCATGAACTATGTTTAATTTAATAAAGTCACAGCTGCACTTCTCTTCGATAGGGAAATCTCCGGAGTCTATATTGCTTGAGGAGGGTTGATATCCATAAAACCACAGCATTTCCTGCCTGAGCATTAAAGTATCCAGAAAAAGGAGGAAAAAAGGTTTCATACGTTGAGGAAATGGATGCAATACATTTTACTTTGAATTAGCATGTAATAGCTTGGTGAGTTATGTTCAAACTAAATATATATTTTAAATTAAAAATAATAAAGAATGGTCATTATTAACTTTAATAGCATTCACAGCATCACAAATGTATCTTTATAGAAATATGTGTTTTAAAGCTTGTATGCTTCTCTTTACTATTTCTATTAAATCAAGGATGTAGACTTTTTATGACTATTTCCACAGAACCTGCACCAGAGCAGACATAAAATAATGCTTGCTCATTAAGTGAATGAAAGCATGCAAGAACTGTGGAATGATTCATTGAAATATACATAAGAAACATCTGAATTTATTCATATTTAATCAATAAATATTTATAGATGAAAACCTAACATTAGTGCCATTGGCACAGAGAATATTGTGACACATGATGCCATGTGTTTCAGAGTAGAACCATTTGTGGAATTTTCTTGGCTGTAATTGATACTGAAGCAAAATTTCAGACCTTTCTTTTACATTACAGGTGTGCTTATTCAAAATATAAATCTTTATGTTAGCAGTCAAGTGCAAATGACTTTTGCCACACAGGGACCTTAGTTATATGATCACTGAGCTATAATACCATTGAAACATATATTTATTTAAATGTGGTAAGAATTTAAATTCTGATAAATATTAGAAAATAATTATGCTCAGGAAATTTGTTTAAAAAAGAGTAGCGTGTGTGTAAAATGTGAGTTAAAATGCTTAATAAATCCTACTTAGATAAGTTGCATTATTTTTCCCTTTTGCTCACTTTTATAAAATATATCAGAGATATGTGAACAGTAGATAGTTTAGGAAGCAGATTTCTTTTCTTATTAAAAAATAAAAGCAAAAACAACAGCAACAATCACAAAAAATTCCAGCATACTTTACCAAAGAAAAGAAACAGGCAGAATTCCATCCATTACAATAATTATATTATCATCAGGTGTGATCAGAAGTATTCTTTTCAAAATTACAGGATATTAAGAACCAGTTATTGTTTACTGCAGCCATTGATTTCAATAGGCATCAAAGAGAGAGATGGCATTGCAGCCTAAAAGAATACAAAAATAAAAACCTATAGGTAAAGAAATGGGGTCAAGTTCATAGAAATAATAGTACCAGTGAACATATTCAGTTGTTGCCTAAATCAGGGGTAATTGCAGGAATTTTTATAAATAAGGTAGGATAAATGCTCATTTATTTAGTAGACGAATATGTGAGATTCAATTTTTTAGAGAAACCAATCAATACTAGTCATATATGTATGTAACAAGATATTTCATAACCTAAATATGCTTATATCAAGGAAGCAGCTCAGTTAGTGCAGTTCAAGCCTGTGGGTCATATGCCAGCTGGAGGCTCTCCCCAATCCTGCGCGCTGCCTGCAGAAGAAGCAGAGAGGCAAACCGACAACCCGAGAGTTCACGGGCCCCACAGGTGCATCGTTGTATGTGGACCCTCGATCGTTGGGAACACGGCCGAGTGCCGCAGTTCCCTCGGCTGTTGGATTACACCGGCACCCCAACCCTGAGCCAGATGGAGAATTCGGGAAAGCACGAAAGACAGCCTCTCCACGGCACCTGCTATAAGAAGACTACACCCCTAACGAGATGATAAACATTTGCCAGGATTATAGACATGTTAAGCTTTGCTGCAATCCTGATGCGGCACTCGGCCATGTTCCTGCCGATCCAGTGGCCCCTTGATCCATGTGAATTTCCGTATGATCACAATGAAGTGTCCAGAAATTCCCATTCTTCTCAAGGTTATCCATAATTTGTTTGGATCCATGCAGTCAATAGTAAATAAGACACAAGTAAATGTCTTTCTGGTACTCTAGTATAAGACAGTAGAACTTTGTCATCAGACACAAAATGAAGTGCCAGATAAACTTCTGGTGGCAAAATTCGTTATCACTATTTAGTAAGCCTGGTTTTCTCTAAAGTCTTTTTTCATATCTCAAATTATAATTCAGTATTTATTATGATCAGTACTTTATAAACTACTTTTAATGATAAAATAATTTAATCATTTCTATGTAGGTGCATGAATATGGATGCTTTTAAAAATGTATTGTCAATTAGGAGTTAATACATATTATATATATCATTCCATAGTTAAATCACATCAACCAGTACTGTAAAATTGCTAGCATTATCAATGCCTAAGCATTCTGTTCCTTCGTGGCCCCCTTGACATCATCTCCCTTTTACTTCCCCTAACCCCCAATATTTAGTGTCCTTGCCCCACCCTTCCACCCCTTCCAAAACCTTTATAATTGCAGTGCCTATCAATCCTGGGTTTCATATACAAAAAATACATATAGCACAGCTTCAATAGGGTGACCCCAATGAAATAACAACTCTGAGATTAAAAGCTGTCAAGAACAAACAAAAGCCAGAAGTACAGAAATGTTGACTACCAGATCAAGTTCAGCATGAAACAGAGGGGGAACAGTTGACAAAGTTTTAACTGTTTAAGACAGGTTTGCCATAGGATCTTCTATGCTCATCTCTCCACTACACACTGTTCAGTAGCCAATAAATTATAGATAAAGAGTGATCACCTCAGGATTATTTTCGATGTAGTTCCCACAAATATTCCTTAGGTTCCCCTTGTCATCTAAAGCTTTCTGTAAACCAGGTTTTCACAATTTAGGCTCTGAAACTAATCTCTCCTTGGAGTTACATGATTCAAAATCTTTGGTTGAGTGATGAAGGTGTGCTTATTCCACATGGACTTAGTTGACAACATACTTAGATGGTTACTTGCTTGAAAACAAGTCTTCAAGGCCTCAGAAGTTATTTTACCTAATAGCTAGGCACCATCTGATACTGTCACCATATTTTGATGATATAACATCCATATCTTCCTTGTTCCCTTCCTGTGGGCAATTATTGAACAGGACAATAGTGTAAGAACTAATGTTCTTAAATTTGAGCTTGGATTAGGTTGAGTCCAAATCCATTCCTGAATCCACGTTTTCCATTTGTTTATTTTTTATCTGCCTTTGACTCCCTTTCAAAACCTCCTTGTTAATTTATGGTAGAGAGTCTTACCTATAAAACCTCTGGGGAATAGTAATCTCCATTTAGTATTGTCTTTCATTAGCCCTAGTACTAATTTTTCGAGACTTGTTAAGAGAGGGATATTGAGGACATGAAGACTAATTCCTTATCACAGCACCTGAATTACTCACCTGTACAGAATCAATCATTCCATGGCTGGACACTATTTACACAAACAATGGGAGGTAATTGTCAAGAAATTGCAATAATGATTACTGCAAATGTCAGTCATGGGCTTGCAATAATAATGCACAACTTAATACAGTTAATGGGGCATTGACGTAGCAAGATCATTTTTTTCTTCCTACCAACAGGTCAGCAATCTTGGTAAAGTTGTGTTCTGCTTCCTCAGATACAATGTATTCTCTAACTTAAGTCAAGTTACAGGTGTGTCTAAGACAGTCAAGTTCATCCAATGGCGTTTCTACATTGAATATCGCTGAGACAGCCTCTGGAGCCTGCCATGGGCCTTGAAAATCCAGGCCTAGTACATACATATTTTAAGGTTGCCATTATTTTTGCATTGCATCTGGATATTAAACCTTGTGTTTGTCAGTTTTTTGTACTGCTGTATCCTGTGTGTTGCTTTGATGCTGGACTATATCAGTGTTATTTCCAATACCAGTAGAGTCACCCAGAGAAAACAGGTTTCAGTAAATCTTTTAAAATACTAAGAGACTGATGTGCCCATAACCTCCTATCAGGAGGAGAGACATTGGAGGAGTCTGGGCAAGGGGAGAGACCAGGCAGTGTAAGATGTGACAAAACAGCCTGAGTCCCTGTGGTGTAGGTGGTTGAGTGTGGGACTGCAGCCCACGGGCTTGGTGGTTCAAATCCGACCGCAGCTCTCAGGAGCAGCACTGGGTAGCTCGTATGACCACCACAGGGCAGTGATGCCACCCCAAAATAAGATGTGGCAAAACAATAATAATTTATAAAGTATTGAGGCTTGGAGGGGGAGCGGTGAGCAAGGATGGAGGGGAGGGGAAGCTTAGCTGATATCAGGGGCTCAAGAGGAAAGGCAGACATTTGGAGAATGATGATGGTAGCAGGTATTTGAAGGGCTTAGCCAATATATGTATTTACGTATCATGAAAAGCAATGTATGGGACCCCAATAAAGTTATTAAAATAAAATAAAATAATTGCCATCCATTAAAAAAGCTTGAGAGATCCTTTATTCAGCAAATTGAGAGCCATATTTCCAGGTGATTACAGGATAGAGGAGGGTATTAAGCATACAAATGGTTTGACAAGGGTTTCTGAATGTTCTTTCTCCTTATATATTTAAAAATAAAATTGGAGTAAAAACATTCTTACTATAAAAATGACTACTAAGAATCTATGAAAAAGAAAAAAAGCTGTCCACTCAGAGGAATTAGCTGCTTGAAACCTTATACATACCATTGGAATATTGTCATATATTTAAGGGAAAATGCGTAAAAGAATAACATGGTCAAAGAGAGTGCCAGAAGATGAGCTATGCGGATGAGAAGGCACTCAGAAAATGACAGAGTAATCACTGCTTTCACAAAGAATAGTACACCATATTCCCCTAAATAGAATCAATATTGTGGGAGCAAAGTCATCTGGATATTCATTTTGTGATGCTACATGATAAAAATAAGAATAAGAAGCAGCAGCTGCAAAAGTCTACGAGAAATCATAAGTTGGTATGTAGAAGGTATGAACTTAGAAAATGCAGTAGTTAAAAATGAAACCAAACTGAGAAAGAGCTATAGTATAGTGCTTGTGAGCTGAAGTGGAGTGATATCAACCATGTTGCATCAGAAAGGCATAGGACGTACATTGAATGACACAATTAAAAGCGATGTTTCATTCATTGCCAAAAAGAATATCAAAATATCTATCTTAAAGTACCAGGCTATCTGAGATAAGTTTATGCTTATCCCTATTGAAGAAAATCAATCAATAAACTGTTATTTCAATGTATGCTCCAGTCACAAGAGGTAGGAAAGAAGACACTGAAGAATTCTTCTAAGGCCTTCAATATGAAAGTGATCAGACATGCAATTAAGATGTTGTGATAATAATTGTGTTTTAGAATATGAAATTTTAAAACAAAGAGAAGGGAACAATAGCTGGAAAATATGTTCTTGGTGATAGCTATGAAACTGGTGGTCACTCTTATAGAAGATTGTTAGTAGCAAATAAGTTTTTGTAGCAACACAAACAGTGCCTATTCATGTGACATTCTCCAGAGGAAATATACAGAGGTCAAATTGACTACCTCTGTGGGAAGAAACCATGGGGAAGCACAAACTCAGTAGCTAAAATGAGACTGAAGCCAACCGTGCCACAGACCAGTAATTGCTCATAGGTAAGTTCAGGTAGAAGTTGAAGTCAAACAGAGGCAAAATACAATCTTGAATACAATTCTTCTGAATTTTGAAAATATCTCAGGAAAGATATGCTTTATCAAACATTAATAACATACTACCTGCTGATCTTGTGTTATAACTTGAAGAATATCACTCAGGGTGAAAGGAAAGGGTCCTTCAAAGAAAAACAAAGATCAAGGAGGATATCTGAGGAGACTGAAACTTACTCTTCATCACAGAATAGTAGCTAAGACAAATGAAAGAAATGATGTAAAAGATCGATGTAAAAGATCAAAGCACAACAATGAAAGAGAAAGTAAAATATTAAAATTAAATATGCCAAGAACTAGTTTTGGAAAACCAAACAGGAAGGATATTTGAAATTTAAAGGACTAAAACTATTAATGCCTAGAGTTGCAATATTGAAAATTTCTATCCAAATAATATATTATGCTTCAGGAAGCTTCAAAAGAAATGGAAAAGATACAAAAAAATCATGACCTTTTAATCAACCACCCAATGAATAGCCACTATACCCCTATCCTAAGTATTAAATGAAGACATTCATTATGTACTCAAAAAGCATGGGCTCTTTATGATTATTTAAGTTTTTCCCCTCCCTTCTCAGTTCTGTCTCATGGGGACAGCCATCTGAGAAAGCCCAGTGGCATATCTGAGTGACTTCTAGACACTGATGCCTCAGGGAAACCTTGTCATCCGTTACCTACCAACAGTCACTTGGGATGCAGCATCAAATGTCCAATGGGAAGGGGTGACTGACTTCTAACATGAGCTTTTTGTTTTGTTTCAAGGGTTAGTTTTTCCTCTTCTCTTTTCTTCATCTAGAAATAGTTTATCAAAACTTTCCAACTTAATGTAATTCTATTAAGAATGTAACCGAACATGATGGAATTTATTGGCCCACAGGTACATTGGGAAATGTATCTATCTTCTCCCTAGATGAACTGGAGTACTCTACAGTTTGTTTATCTGTTCACACTTACTTTAAAAAATAAAATAATTTACTGTAGAATTTTTAAAAAGAGCCAAAACAAAATTGCAGGAATTGATTGGATACAAGACAAGTGAAATTCAGCGAGCTGATAGAAGCATTCACAAGTCTATGGCAGGATATTTGGAAGAAAGCTACTTGGCCAACAGACTGAAAGGAATCCATTTTTGTACCCATTCCCAGGAGAAGTGGATCAACAGAATGCTCAAATTATAGAGCAATATCATTGATGACACATGCAGGAAATATTTATTAAAGATCCAAAAACAATTGTAACAAATATATTGACAGGGATCTGCTAGAAGTTCAGGTTGGATTCAGAAGAGGACATGGAACAGGGAATACCATTATTCTTGTCAACTGAATCTTCATTAAAAGCAGAACATATTAGTAAGATGTTTATTTTTGTTATATATGGACTATGCTGTGGCATTTAAATGTGTAATAGCTATGACTGGTCTTGAGAAAAATGGGAATTTCAGAACCTTTCATTGTGCTCATGTGGACCTTTTACTTAGATGTGATCAAGACACATTTGTGGACAAAGGCCAATGAAATATACTCCGTGGTTTAAAATCATGAAAGGTGTCCCTTTCACCACACATACAAACTGTATGCTGAGTAAATAACTGGAGAAGTTGGATTACATGAAGAAGAATGTGTCACCACTATTGGAGGAAGACTTACTACTGAACCAGAGATATGTAGATGACACAGACTTGTTTGCTGAAAAGTGAGAGGGCTGAAGAATTTGTGATGAAAATTAAGGATCCCAGCCTTCCATAAGGATTACAACTTAATATAAACAAATGGAAAAATCTCAAAACTGGACAACTAGCTATCATCATGACAACTGGAGAAACAATTGAGGTTATCAATATTGCTTGAATCCACAATCCTTGCAATGGAACTGGTAGTCAAAAAATGAAAGCATGCATGCATCAATTAAGCCTGATTCATAAGACTGATTTAGAGTTGAAAAGAAAATATGTTATTTAGAGGACAGAAGTTAAGCAGAAGTTTCTCCAATAGCCTCCTATGCATGTGAATGTTTAAAAAAAAACAAATACATTTAAGTGATGTTGCTGGTGAAGAATATTGGAAATACATAGTCTCCCAAAGGAACAAACAGATCAGTCTTGGAAGAAGTGCAGCATACTTAGGGCATTTTTTTCAGCAGAGACTAGTCCCTAGAAAAGAACATCAGGGTATGGAAAATACAGTGGCATCACAGAAGAGAAAATCACTCGACAAGATAAATTGACACTGTGACTAAAAGAATTGTATCAAACTTAAGAACAATTGTGAGAATGTCATTGGATGAGTCAGTGTTGTTTCCTATTATGCAGAGAGCCACTCGAAATCAGAATCAGCTGCATTATGCCTAACAACAATGATGGCATTTGGAAGTTCAATGTTCCCACTCAATATGTGATGATCAGTAGTGATTTGTCTATGTCACAAATATTAAGTTCAAGCCACATGTCTGAAACTAAAAAATGTCAGAAGACCACATTCAAATTAGATTTAAATCATTCTTCTCTTTGTGCTGTTTTTAAAATTTTATTATAACTCCTGAATCTGTAACTGAACTCTATAAACAAGCCCCTATTTAGTTATCATAAAAATGAGGGTCAGCACAATTCAACAATGATTGTTATTACTGAATATCTGAAATTGTGTGAATCAAGTAAGTTCCTTGCAGGCAAAGGAACAAAGTGTAAGCTAAACCTGCAGTATTAACTTATTTAATAATTGAAAAGTACAAGAGATGCATATATGTTTATAAATGCACAAGAAATACATATGCATTACAGTAAGTAGAAAGGAGTTCAGAATAATCATACATGTTTCTATTTTATGAACTGGCGAATACCTGGGTGGGAAGAAGGTGGGGTTTCTAAACTCTAACATACTTCTTAGTTTTCCTTGGATTTACTTAGGTTTCTGAGGCATATCACTGCAAGAATGTAGACTGAATAATGTTCAGAATATAAAATACTTTTGTGTATGTGCTTTTTTACCTCAAAGTCCAAATAAATATAACTGAAATTTATCATTCTGACTAGCTGCTTTTATTAGCTTTTTATAAGTTACTCACAGATACTACAAGTTTTCCTGATAGTTTTTATTTTTTGTTGTTCTTTGAAACCAATTTATATATCACAAAAGAATCTAAGTCTGTTTCTGTTTTCTTTTTCTTCTTTTTATAGCCACTCAAATCAATGTTTAGTTCTCATGGGCAAGGAATTGAATGGGTTTTAAGGTTATTCTCTCTCTCTCTCTCTCTCTCTCTCTCATTTATATATGTGTATGTGTGTGTGTGTGTGCTTGTTTTGTTAGGGAATGCAATACGAAGAAAATATATTATGCACAGTTGCACAATGCAGTCCATCACATCAATGACAGTCTCCAGTTAAAGCTTTTCATCAATGTGGTATTTTCTTTTTCACAATCTCCCTCACTGCCTCCTTACTTTCTTGTCCCTTCCCTTTCTTCCAGCACTCTAATCCTCACCCACCCCTGTGGTGTGATAGTGTTTAATGTCATTTTCTGTTGGCGCATAAGCCGTTCCTCCCTTGTATACCTTTATAATACCAGTATCATACATTTATCTTTTTGAGATTGACTAAATTTGCTGAGTATACAATGTTCTAGTTTTGTCAGTGAGTTTTGTTTAGTAAGTTGTTTCACAAATTCCTCATTTTATTTAAGAATTTAAAATATGCCATTGTTTGAATGTAAGTACTAGAGTTTTTTTTTAATCCCCAGTATTTTTGATATTTTAAAATTACTGCAATAAACATAGATGTATACATATCTTTTGTATTTTGTTCTGTATTTCTTTAGGGTATATACAAAGTAGAGAGAATGCAGTATTCTAACAGATTCATATTTGTCTAAGGAAGTCCTATGCTGATTTCTTTAGTGGTTGCACAATTCTGCAATTTCATTGACAACAAATGAAACTTCAAATACTCTCAAGCATTTATTATTATTATTTAAATGCTTCAAAGACTGTCAGTGTGAAGTTGTCATTGCTTTTAAATTTATAGTTTTCTTATGGTTAATAGATATGAAAAATTCTTTATATTGTTGGTGGCCACCTGGATATAATCTTTATCAAATTTTCTATTTCTGTCTGGTGCTTACATTTTATTGGGTTATATCCATTTTCTTACTAAAGTGTTGGAGTTTTCTATAGATTTTTTAATTTTGCCCCTGCCCCAATCTTTGAATTCTCTTTCTACTTTTTGATCAAGTCTTTTGATTTGCACAAATCATATGTTTTCAGAAGGTCACAATTTTCTGGTTCTGTCATGTATAGTGTATTTTTGACATGTTTGGCAGTATGTTTATGCTTTGTATTTGGGACTTGAATCTTCCCCCAATATTTTCATTGATGGCTTTTATAGTGTTAGAGTTTACTTTTAGAGTTTGAATACACTTGAGCTCATTTTTGTTTGAATTCATGTGTGAAGCATGAGTCTTCTCCCATTCTCTTGAAAAACCCATATCTTCCCTACTTCATGCATTTCAGTTCCCTATCATTTTATTCTGTTACAGTTCTTCTCAGGCAATCTGAAATTGTTTCCAATTACACAAAATCCCACAATCAATTTTTTTAAAAATACCAACACCAAGATGCCCTGGCTTCTATCATATATTTAGAAAAGGGAGATCTATTCTGCAGACATTCTAAGGCAATGAAGCTTTATGGTGACAGCTTCGTCTTCAACCCATGGAGCTGCTGATGGCCTTGAACTGTCCAGCAATGCTTTGCCTACTGTACAAGGATGAATTCTGACTAGAAGTAGAGTATGGATAGAGATTTGTATTAAAAGATATATAATACCTAATATACAAATGAATACGTTTATTTTTTTTAAACATTACTGTTTAAATTTAGACTTCAAGAAAAAATACCTCAATTGGGATATATTCATTTTATCAGACTACTAAATTAGAAAAATTCTGATATTTTAAGACTTTGATGAAGGAATTGAACAATATATTTTCTCTCTTTTTTTTGAACAATACACTTTCATTTTATTCATATAGGGCAGAAATCTTGCTTCCAGCTAAAATTTTTGTTTTCAAATGACATTTATAAAGAATCATTGCTTTTATTGTTTAAACAGCATTTTAAAAATCTTTCAGATGAAATCCAGGCATTTTTAAAAATCTGATATCTGATGGCTTTTTGATATCATGAATATTATGTTTTTCTTTAAAAGCTCAGGTCTATAAATACATCCTGTACATAATTTCATACTTTTAAGGATCCTACAATTTACACTGTATACAATAGTAAAATCTATTGTATTCTCATTATATGAATTAGCTGCAGTTAATATAATCAAGCTGCAGTTAATATAATCAAGCTTTAAATAAATTAACAATTAGATCTGACAAATATCTGAATTACATAGTAGACTATGTGTACTTGAGATTCAGACATTACTCAAAAGGCAACACTATTCATGCTAATAAACTAGACATAACTTTCATAAATTTTAATTTATAAATTCCAATGGGATAATACATCCTCTTAAATATGGAATTTTTAAATATAAGCTCTTTCTATAAGTAGTCTCAACCCAAAGTAAAATACTGAACATGAAAAAATAAAATAAAATGCTGAAAATACTATTTTTAAGACATTGAAGGTTGCAAACATTCTATAGACTTTCTCTTAGTTTTTTTGTTGTGTTTTTACCAATACTTTTTGATCTACTTTTCTGATAACAGCCACCCAGACTTGACATATTCACAAAGGACAATACCAATAGGAATTATATATAATTTGCACCTATAATATACCAAGTCCTCTTCATAGAAAACATACCAAAAATTAGATTTCCCCCCCAAATTTAATCAACAGTGCCACCAGGTGGTTACATTAATTCAGAAAAAGAACTATTCATGCAACAAATTGATCTAATATTTTTAAAACTCCAAAGTTGATGGGTCTTACATTACACTACACAATTTTCAGATCTCATTATATATAAGGACTAACATTTAAAAGAAGGTAACATAAAGCTTACTTTTGCCAATGTAAATTTAGTATATTATCATATTTAATTCCACGTTGAAAATTATGACCTATTTATCTTAATGAAAATTTAGCAAATATCAATTAACCCCAATTTAGTAATTCCTATTTCCTTCTGGTATCATAGGATTCAATGTTGTTATTTTTAATTATGTAAGCTTGAATAATAAGCAGATGCTAGAAGTTTAATGATAGCTAAGGAAAAACATACATAATATAATAATGTACAATATATAAAGTCATTTTTCTAAATCAGATTATTCTATAAGTGTACCTTAATAAACTCCAATGATTTTTAATGTAGATTGTGCTTTTGGGTCTCTCAAAATAAATATTTCTTCTTAAATTTTCTTTTGTAAGACATTTCAAACAACACCTAAATTTATTAGTATTACTTTTGCTAGCTGCACAGATTATTTTTCCTCCTATATTTTCATCCTGAAGTGGTAGAGAAATTGTATGTTGGCAGTAGATCTTACCACAGAACTTCACCACTTTGAAGAGTAGCAGGCCAATTTGTGGAATATGAAATTAGGAAGGAACTAAAAGTGTATATTTCTGATCCTTATTTTTCTAGTTGAGTGTTGTCACCAACCAAGAATTTGTAGCTTATAGTTCTTCTAGTTAGCTGTAAGAATCTGTGGTGATAAAGTAATGAATGACTGAGAATATCTATGGTGGCAAGTAGGTATAACCATATAAATTTGACACAATAACAAGCTTTAAAATAAAAAAAAAACTTTTCAAACAAGTATGTAGTTTACATATATATATACTTATATACATATGCACACATATATATGACTATGTGAAAAATTATAACTAGTGTTAGAGTAAATGCATGCATGTATGTACTCTGATCATGTTTAATCATGTCTCTGAGATCAGTGAATGCCTACAGACAAATTTGCCTAATAAAATTACTTGTATTACTCTTGTTAAAGTGTCTTCAAGAAAATGAACTTCAAATGAAGATTTTTACAAAGCACACATGCTTTGTAAGATGGTTGCATATTGGGATGTTAAATGAAATATCAGCTCTTCAGAATCACGAGATTCTCTTCAGGAGTAAGGAGAGATTGTCTCCATGTTGAAAACATTCATTTTTGGAAACTCACGTGGGAAGCTCTGATCTGTCCTATGAGATCACTATCAGTTGAATTAGACCCAATAGTAGTGGGTTTGTTTATGTTTTGAACCTCCATAAACAAATTTTAAGATAGAAATTTAAAGAAATTTATGGAAGATTTTCAAAGATGAACCAACATAGTTCTACCTCTTCAGACCCCTGTGGTACATGAAGAAATAGCTAAGGAAGTAGGAATCTCACATTGCTTGGCTTTTTCCATTTTAAGTGAATACCATAGCCTCAGCAATCTTTCATCTTGATGAGTGTGATAAGCATTGCATGAAGAACAGATTACTTATAGAGCTGTTCATTTTAGCAAGCTTTAAAAAATATATAAACAGAGGGAAAAATGGGGAGGAAGAGAAAAACCTAGTGTGATTGGGGCAAAACCCAAATATTAAGCAATTCTACAGTTCAATCATATCAAGAAAAGTTACACACTCATTACCACAATTAATTTTGGAACGTTCTCTTCTTTCTTAGTCTTTCTCTTACAAGATCCTAATTGTCTCCAAGCCCTTTGCTATATTCACAAGGAACCATTAATCTAGTTACAATCTCTATAGATTCACCCTTCTGAATCATATACTGAAAAAAAAGAAAAGAAGCTAAAATGAAAGAGTGAAAACAAGATTGTAGATAATATAGATAGTTTTATAGATAAAAATTGTAACCAAGGATGAGGAAATACGTATTTAAATTAAACAAAATTGGAATCTCTGATATTTTGATATGGTATAAATTGAAATTCTCAATAACATTTTTGGAAGAATTTGAGATGAAAATGTTCTTATAAAATCATATTTCCCTACTCCCACCAGAAGGCAGTGATAATCAAAAAATCATAACCTTTCATTCATACTTTATTGCTATAAAATTATGGTATTTTATTCATGATGAATACAACTACTATTTAATCCCTTTGGAGGTAGAGATGCTTTCTGTTGTAAATTGAATAATGAACTATGGAACATGCCTGAGTTTTAGGTTAGAAGATACTTTAAATACTCCTGTTACTTCATGCATTTATGTTGATCAATTGGCTTTTAAATACCCTAATCTATAAGTCTGTAGATAATCTATAAGTACTGGACCTCAAATCTTTAGCTCCTATGATGTACTTACATACATTTATCTTCCTGGATCTTGGGCACCTACTTTTTCTTAGCATTATAATTTTACTGTTATATAACCTAGGACATCACTTTTGTGTGGGTGGGGTGGGGTAGGGTGGGTGTCATTGTAAGAGACACCCTACCCATGGGCCTGTGAGTCTCCATTATTTGTTGATTTTTCTTTTCTCCTGGAGCATATGCCTTTGTAAAATCTCCTCTCATTGATTGTGGGCTAAATCTTATGACTCACCCCTTATATGTGTATAACATGCAAAAATAGGTGGGCCACCATTTCTAAGAGTAGACAAAGGAAAGCTATGGTTTCTATTTTGTAATTATTCTTTTTTAAAAATTTTATTGGGGGCTCTTACAGCTGCTACAACATTCAGTACATCATTTGTATCAAGCACATTTGCACACATGTTGCCACATACATTTCCAAACATTTTCCACTTGAGCCCTTGGTACAAGCTCCTCTTAAAAAAATAATCCTCCCCTCCCCCCCCCCTTTTTTAATGGATCATTTTATTGGGGGCCCATACAACTCCCATCGCAATCCCTAACAACATCATTTGTATGCAGGCTTCTTCTTAAGGAAGTCAACTGTCTTGCTGTAAGTTTTTCTAGATAGAGAAAGCAAGGTTTGGACTTGGGATCACTAGCCAGCATCCTGTGAAGACAAGAGCATGGGAATCAGGTGGGATGTGGATCCTCCCTGCTTCAGACATCTCCAGCATCAGCTTACAGCTAATGTGCAGGCTTGTGGGCGATACAATTCAGAGTCTAAATTTTACTCAGATTTATGGTCTTAGGAACTGTGTGATAGTAAATGCCTTCTTTAAGATTGATAATTCTGGGGGTTATTTGTCAATAATAATTCAATAGCCAATGCACTCACGCACTGAGTAGTGACAACAAGATCAAGGTCTGCCCAATCACCTGAAGGCATAGCCTTGTGGTCAGCAGTCCAAAGCACAGACCACTTCATGAACAGGGCTCCTCTGCAGTTGCCCTTACAGGTTGCTAATATTTATCATATATGAAATAACTTTAAAGCATCATTTATTAAGAGACAATCATTCCAAAGTGAAATTATTTTGTTGGCATAATAATTACCTTGTCAACAGTTCCTTAGTGTTATGAAAAATTATTAACAGTTTTTGAAATATCGACTTTTAAAACCACATAAATGCAGTAATGTACACAATATCAAATCTTTTTAAAATTTAAATCTATTTACTCATATCTTTACAACATGTGTGTTCTATATATTTTCTTAGCATAAATGTTCTAATTTTCGATAAAATTATTGTCCTTATAGTACTGATTCTAAAATCAAAACTATCTTATCTAATACTATTTAATTTTAGAATCAGTACTATAAAGACCATAGTCAGGCAATTTTATAATTTTGAAACCCAACTAGTCATATCACATCAGTGCTTTCTTATAAGAAATAAATGAACAAAAATAGAAAAAAATTTAAAGTCAAATGCATGTCCTCTTACTTTATGAAGACTTGTTCCAATAATGTGAGTCACTGGGAAAAACAATAATCCTGCTGGCTTTGTAAAATTAAAGAGTTCCAAATCATTAACATGCAAAATTAATAACAAACCATTTAACATCGACCCTTGAGGGAGACCAGATGTTCCTGTTAATTAGAGAAGACCTGACCCTAGATGACAGTATATTTCAATCACATTTTTAAATAAGCATAAAGCTAACCAAGAGAGCTTAACACAGATCAAAGTGAAATTCATATGATTGAGAAAGCCTCAGTAAAAGGTCAAAAGTTTACAAATCCTAAAAGAAAAAAAAAACAATCATACATTGTGTCAAATCTTTCTTTTAACTTTATGAAAATAATCTTTAATAATTACCATTGAAGGCACATGAAAGAAAGAAAAGGAGGGGAAGATGAAGGAAAGAGGAAGAAAGAAGGGACAAAATAGGTCCTATACTTCACAATGTAAGAGATACAATTAGGAAGGCCCTGTATAATAATGAATGTCTAGTCTGAAATGGACATACTGTTCTTGCATAGTGTTATTGATTCAAGTTCTTAGACACCTCATTTGCTGAAGATGAGGAGCATTCCAAATGGTCTACTTAACTGTATATTTATTTCTCTCTCTCTCTCTCTCTGTCTCTCTCTCTCTTTGTTAAAGGTAGAATGTCATCAGTCCTTTCCATCCAGATGTTAGGGGTGATTTGAACTGCAAATTTTTGGTTAATATAAAAGAACAAAACACATATGCCACCTAGAGAGCCTGGTATATACATATATCTATATTAATATATAAGGAAACTATGGCAATAGAAATTCTAAATGTAAAAAAAAAAATTCAGTTCACTTCATGATTTTCCACACCAAGATCGTCTGGTGAGACCTGTGCCTGATATTGTGCAGCACCTGAGGGCAGACTGTAAAGTGCGCATGGCCTGAGTCGTCAATGACTGAGTAGAAACTAGGTCAATAGTGTTCAGAGGGAACACATTACTTGTGTCTTCTCCGTGTGGAGTCTATATAAGAATACTAAGTGCCCTCACCCCATGAGCGGGTTCTCCTCCCAGTTTAATCACCACAGAAGTGAAATTGCTTTCTTCAAAATACTTGTGCCATCAGAGCTGAATGAATTCAAATCTGGGCACCAGGCTCCTGCTCTACCCAAAGAGGGACACCACTGTGAAATATGGCAAAGGCAGCTTATAACAAAACAGGTTTTCCCTCTTTTCCTTTCATTTTATCCAGTCTTTCTCCTTTCTGAGTGGCTTTTCCTTGCTTCTGCTTCTTCCTATTTTACATTTATCCCCCCTCATCCAGTTCTCTTTGAGCCATCATTGACCATGTGTGAGGTTCCATTGCTCTTCAGTTTGTGATTCCCAGCAAAATAGAACATGTAACTGTCCAAACCTAAATGGTAAATACTAGTTTATTTCAATTCAATAATATCTAGAATATGCTTGTTATGCACTCCATCTCACTCTGAAATCATTTCATTTTCCTGGATACAGTGAGGACTATACACATTCTGATGATTAATGGTTGTTGTCAGGTGCGTCTTTCCTCGTGTTCAGTCACATACTCTTTCCAAGTCCTTAAGGCTAAAACTATTGTGAAGAGATAATTCCTTCTCAGTCACCTGCTTAATGTCTTCCACCATGAGGTGCCCTTCTTTTCACCTAATAACATTGAATGCTTTGCTGAAGACAATTCAATTTTCAGCAGTTCATTTTGCAGCAGTAGTCTGCACCTGAGTCAGCTTTGATTTGGTGGCATTGAACTGACTCAGCATTGCCCCTCATGGTACTTTCTCTTAGCCGGGAAGAGTGCTTGCAAGCTGGAGACCATTGGTTACCCTGCTGGCATGTGAAGTGCCAGTGGCCTAGCTTACAGCATTGCAGACAAAACGTTACCCAATAGAGTGCAGAAAGCAGTCTCTCTGTAGGCACAGACAAATGAGGAAAAGCAAGAGATATGGAATAACTAAAAGATGAAAATAATAAATAGGTAATATTTAGTAAAAACAATGCTGAATAATGAAAAGAAAAGAGGACTCCCACTTGCTGATTTTAAAGCACACTATACAGCTACATAAAAGAAATCTAATTCTAATATGGTCATAAACCAATCAACACATAGAATAGAGATTCTAGAAATAAGCTCACACAGCTTTTGTGAATAGATTCTGTCAAAGTTACAAAGTCCATTTGATGACTAGAGGTGTGTCTTTTAATAAATGATGCTGGAAAATTGGATTTTCACATACAGAACAATGAAAATGGGTATTTAATTCAGAAAGATCTAGGTCTAACTGAAAAGAGTAAAACCATTAAACACATTAGAACATGGAGGGAAACACTGTCAAGTCTACTTTTCAACAACACACTATCTTAAGCAGAGATATCAAATTATAAAATAAATAAATGAAACTCAAAATTTTTAAATGTGCATTTTCATGGAAAAATTTATCAAAAAATAAATGAATAAAATTGAAACCATGGGAACCCAATTTGGAAGATATAAGGAATCCCTGGGATTAACATAAATATAAAAACAAATATAAAACTTCGACAACTTAAAAACAAAATTTTTATAACCCAATAATAAAGTCTGAAAAGGATTAGGTAGACATTTTCACTGTAAAAGATGTTCAAATGACTATAATGGAAAGATGTTCTGTGTCCTTTGCTATCAGAAATGCAAGTCAAAATCCTTACACAATTCTTTGAATGGTTAATTAAAAATCAACTTAAAATTACAACAAAAACATAACATGACAAATACCAATCATTTTAGGAAATTGGGTCTCGACCATTGGGGTACAGGTATGCAAAATGCTCCAACCACTGTGAAAACAAGAGGCAGTTGCTCAGAAAGTTAGAGCTACCATATGATCCACTAGTTCCACTCCTAAGTACAGTTCAAAAGATTTAAAAGCTGAGGCTCAAAAAGACACTTGTAAAACCTGTTCATTAGAAAACCATTCACTATAGCCCAATGATGAATACAATCTACTCATTGTCTTTTAGCATATGAAAACTTAAACAAATTGGCTGCATATTTGTGAAGGAATAATAGTGGGAAAAATGAAAGGCTGATTAATGCTTTGGATGGAACATGAAGATAATTTACTGAGTGAAATATTCCTTACAAGGAGGCAATTCTCACACTTAAAATCAGTGGTTTTCATGGTGGATGTGAGTGGGTACATGATTAAAGATAGATTATTTAAAACAATGGCAAAATAAATAAATAAATAATAAACTGTATGAGCCCTCATGTACAAACATATGCTTTGTGTAATTTAACTCCATGTTTTTGAACTTTAGGTTCATGTTTTCATGACGATACCATTTTGTTGGAATGATACCATGCTTAGTGTTTCTTTTTTGTCCTTGATAATTTTATGTTTGTTATCTTAACATTTTTCATGTGGCATTATTTAGTGTAAAAATTGCTTTTATTCATCTGAAATAGCCAAGAAAAAAATAAAAATCTGGAAAAGGAAGGGGATATGGAATATGTGATTAATGGTGTATCCATGAACAGTTGCCTCAAATAATTCTGGAAGAACTAAATGATGATCAACTCCCATTACTGATCACTTTGGTTCCAGATACAACAGGGAAAAATTCCTGATCAAAAGTAGAAAATGCAGAACACATTTTCAAATTGTCTAGGACTCTAGACTTTCTGGAGAAAAGAGGTGGTGGAGATTAATTCTGAAAAACTGACCTGTGATAAACTTTTCAGCACAAATGTAAGAAATATCCCTTAGAATCCTCTTAAAATAAATAAATAAACAACATAATGAAATAAATCAATAAAACAATTCTGTTGTTGCTGTTAGATGTAATCCAGTAAGTTCCAAACCGTAGCTACCATTTGCACAATAGAAGAAAACTCTGTGGGACTTACGCCGTCCTCGTAGTTACTCCTATACTTATTCCTGCTGCTGCAGCCCCCACATCAATCCATCTCCCTAAGTGTCTTCCTCCAAGCATGATGACCTTCTCCAGAATTGATTTTTCTTTACAATATGTCCAACATATGTAAGATGAAATCTTGTCATTGTCTCTAAGACTGGACATACTTCCTCAAAGTCAGAGGTGTTTGTTCTTTTTGCAGCTCATGATCCTTTCAATATTCAAAGTAATTTCAATTTTCAATTAGGCAGTTCACGATGTTTCCAATGTGCCAGCATCCCAATGCACACTCATTGATTCTTCTTTTGTCTTATTTATTCAATATCCAACTTTGACAAGGATAAGAGGCAATTAAAAAACCCTGATCTGGCCCAGACATGCCTTTGTCCTCCAAGTAGCATCATTGCACTTCAACACTTAAATAAACTTTTGCTATGCATGTCAATCTTTTAACTGTTGTTCCCCCACGAGCATTGATTTTGTTACCAGGCAAGACAAAATCCATTTTAAACTTCAATATCTTCTTCAATTATTAGACAAACACTAGTTAAACTTAACTAGTAAAATGTGCCCCCCCCCCCAGAATTACAATCTTTAAGAACTATCAATAAGGAAACAAATTGACAATAACTTAAAAAATTAAAAGAGAAGCTTTAGGGATCAGTGAATTTATGTTAATAGAAGAGAAATAATTTAGAAAAGGATTAAGGAAAGAATGAAATCAATAATACCAAATTTTATATAGAGAAGCAGTGGAATTAGTAGACTTTTCTGTGTATATTCTGAACCCCAACAAAATAGAGTACAAAATAAAATGACACATCTTTATCATTTTACAATAAATACAAAGTTTACAGATTTTGAGATTTGTTTAAAATAGAATAAATTTAAGAAATATTTCCTTTTCATTTTATGGTGTTATCTTTCTGTATATTGCTTTGACTAAGATATTTTAGCCCTATGGGAATAAAGGAATATTGCTGAGATGTATGTAATGACCATAGAGTTTTATTTGCCATCTTAAAAATTCTTCTAAAATATATTGAGTGTACTGAAAATATACTTACTCAAAAATTTGGGGATTATTTATTAATTAAGTCAACAGATATTTATAGGCTTAGCAAAAGTATGGGGACAAGAATATTTTGATGAAGATATCAAAACAAACCATGCTTCTATTTACAGAACATTTCAGTGTTATTGATATTATTGGGGTGATAAGGAGGTACACAGACATAGGTAATATTTACTAGCAATTCTACACTCATACATCATATAAAGTTGTCATATTAATTTCCATATAATATCATATGTTTTCTTATTAGTTTACATTCTTCCGACCTCTCCTCATGCTAGAATATTCCATAGAAAATTGAGGTCAAATATTAGTATATTGGATCTTTATTTTAAGCCAGTTTGGTGGCAAGCATATGTCTTTTTACATTTATTATTAATTAGGAATTAATATATATATGTTATAACATTCCATAGTTCAATCATGTCAAGCAGTATTATGCAACTGTTACCACCATCAGAATTAATGTTTCTAAACATTATTTTTCTTTCTTGGACTCTTTGTCATCTGCTCACTTCTAAACTCCCATCGCAACTGTACTCTCCACCCCATCCATTGCAAGCCCTTAACTCTCCATGATGTTCCTATCACTTCATTAAGCCTGAGGGTACCATATACTGAAAACAGGAAGACCTATAACACGATTTATAGAGGATGATCCCCAGTGACATAACACCTCTGAAATAAACATAATGGGAACAAACAAAAATACAAAACAAAATTACCGAAAATGTTGAAAACCATACCAAGATCAGTGTGCACCAGAGAGGGATTAGATGACAATTTTGATGGTTCACGACAAGTTTTCTCTTGGATCTGCCACACTCCTCTCTGCAATGCCGTCTGTTTAGGAAGCTCTCTTCTCCTGTCCCTCAGTTATGGAGAGAGGGAGCGCATCAGATTGACTCTGTAGCTCCCACAAGTGTATCTGGTGTTCTCACTGCCATCCAGGGTCTTTTGAAAACCACATTCTCTCAATTTAGTCTCTGATCCTAATTTATACATCAATCTTGGTCAATATGAATTATAATCCTTGAGTGACTGGTAACATAGAAGTTACATGATCTGTTATCAATTTGAGAAAATTAAAAGTGAAGGGGTGGAGTTTCGACTGTTAGGTCATTTGGAGACACATAGGAGCTAAATAGCTCACTGGAGCGGGACACTCACTCCCTCTCCAGGAGCTCTTATGAACAAAGTCTGAGGCAGCCAGGCTCTGGTGCTGGACAAGCCACTTGGAGACCCAGGCCAGTGCTGAGGGGCTTACACTGCCACTGGATCCACAAGATTTTTCACCTGCTGGCCTATGATCTTCCTGTATTATGCTCCATTGGATGTGTTTCAAGAGTCTGAAGAGGAACATATACATTGTATCAGATAAATGGACCAATAACAGACTTATAACCTTGATCTGGTCTGGGATGGCCTCTCTTCAGCCCATTCAATTGTTCTTGAATATAAAGTGCTCTTTTATACATGCATGAGTGCCTCTGCATTTGTTTCTCTAGTCAACCCAGAATAACACAGCATGCTTCTTCCATGTGAATTTAATTGACACCTAATATAGACGATTCTTGGAGACACTTTTATCTGGCAGCCAGGCAATATCTAATCCTTTGTGATATTTTGTTTGTAGCATAAATATCTTTTGCAATCTCTTCATGATGGCAAATATAACAACATTGTTCTTAACTTGGAGCTGAGATTTACTGTGAGGCCCAAACTATTTCCTGGATCTATATTTGTTTGATTCATTTCATTTGTTAGTTTTATCTCCCTTTGGCTTCCTTTCAAAATCTACTAGTTAATTTAGGTAGAGAGTCTTCTAGATCACCCCCTGGAGCATAAAATCTTCCATTAGTATTGTAGATGAGTAGCCCCTGATATTAAGTTTTTAAAACCCTGTTGAGAGAGCAATATTGAGCTAAGTAAGCTAACTCCATTTCACAGTACCAGAATTATTCACTTGTACAGAAACAATCCTTTCATGACTGGATGGTGTTTGCACAAATAAAGGGAGTTAATTGTCAGGGAAATGTATAATTAGAATCACTGAGAAGACCAGTTACAGATTTTTTAGAAAATATATATCTTAACATAGCATCTAGGGCATCGATGCAGCAAGACATCAGTGTTGTCTATCTAACTAATGGTGAACAATTTCCTGATACCACTGCCTTAGCCTAACCTCAGTCACCATATACAGTCCAGCTTCAATCTTCCAATTACAAATGTATCTGAGCTACAGTCTGTAGCTCACCAAATAGAATTTATGCATCAGATCTCTAGAGCATGCCAGGTCCTTGAAGATCCAGAATGAAGTGTTGTAGCATTTCATGGCACCTCAACTGGGTCCTTAGGATGCTCCCAGAAGCATGGATCTATGTGATCCACTGGGTACCTACCACCAAATACACTCCTCTCCTAGGTCCCCAAAAGTCTTTTCAATGCTTCTTCCCACAAACCAGACATCACACTGCCCTCTTTTCCTACCAATAGCCATGCATTACGGTGTCCGAGATGTGTTTCTCCCTTTACCCTCTCCTGACTTAATTTTTCCCATCAGTATCCCTCATGCCTCTGATAGGGATGTCTGCCTATCCAGGGATCTCATCACAGTTTTGCATGGCCACCCCTCCATGAACAACCTCCCCCTCCCCTTTCTGGATCATTTGATACCAGCTGAAATAAGGCAACCTTTGACAAAAAGAGTTTCAAAATGCTGAGCAGGTGGTGTATGGTCCATTGAGACCAGTCCGGCTCTACCAGGCTGTCAGGCCACGGCATGCAGCATAAGCCTGAAGTTTTACTCATTCTGCTGCTTGACCCTAAGTCATGGACACATACAGTATCTGTTCTTCTGTGATGGACACCTTTACTCAGCATAATGTCTTCCACATCTATTCAGGTCTTGGGATATTTCACTATTTCTCTCCTGTGGTTTAGGTTTCCATACTATTCCACTGTGTGCATATACCAGAGTTGTTTTGTGTTGCTGTTGATTTTCAATCTTCCACTGGCATGCATTTAGGTAGAAATTTACAAATTCTTATTATTGTGAACTGTGCTGCAGTGAACGTGAGAGAGCATCATTTGTTTGTGTTTTTTCTTATTTTTTTAGAGTATATGCCCAGTAATGGTACTGTTGGTTAACATAGTATTTCAATTGTCATCTGTTTTAGAAAATGCCATATTACCTTTCACAGTAGTTGTATCCATTTGCAAGTTCACTAGCAGTGTGTAAGAGTTCCAATATCACCACCCCATCCAAAGCATCTATTTTGCTCAGGATTTTTTGTTTACTTTCTTTTTAAATTAATTTCATTCTTTGGTGTTAGATAGTATTGCACAGATGTTTTCATTTGTTTTCCAGATGGCTAGTGACCGGTAGTATTTCCTCATGTGTTCTTTAGCTATTTGAGTATCATTCTTTTAAATCATCTGTGCAGGTATTTTGTCCTCTGAGATAGTTAAGGTTTATTGTCCCAAACTACCTGATAAACACATGTGGGATTAATTGGAGGGCAGAGAGATAAATGGAGAGTGGATGTTTCTTTGACCTGTCCCTCATGGTATTGTATGTCCATTCAGTTTACTGAGCATGGAAAAGTAAATATCTGATTGTTATGTTTGGTTGTAGTTTTAGATTATTCATGAGTGAAATGGCAAACTCGAGTGTTTTTATTGTATATTTTGAGCTCAGGGCTAGAAATCACCATTTGAATTTTTCAGAAGCCATGCTGCTTAGGAAAATGACTGACAGAAGGTCAACTTGCCTGACAGAAAACTGGATATGGTTTAGTGCTCTCAGGTACCTAACTCTATATTTTTGTATTTAACTTATACTGATTTCTTCTGCTTACTATTGATATAATGATTTATAGAAATGATTTGGGGAAGTAGAAAATAGAAAGCTTGTAAGCCCACTTGCTTTCAACCATTAAAATTTGATCTTTGGATGCGTTTAAGACACACCTGGAAAGAAGCCTCCAAAGAGATTAGACCAACTCAGTGCTTTGAAGGACTTAGGGACATTGTATGGTTAAAAAAAAAAAACATGCCTAGGAGCTGTTGAAAGATTGAAGAAAAAAGGATCTCTGAATTTGAAGTCAGAACTGTCACTGTCTTTGTCTGAAGCTGGAAAACATCTGGAACCATGAACAAAACTTCTCTCTAGGGCTGAAGGTTAAAGCTGACCACATGGATCCACTTGTTGAGTGGAAGTGACAGAAAAACAACAATAAAGTGATGGGTTGGGTTTGGCCATGGACACTTGTGGATTTGATTTACAGGAAAAAGAGAAGACAAAAGCAGGTTGACTGGTCTAAAATTTATGACCTAGCATGAGGGGACTAGGATTGTTGAATATTTGTGATGAGCTCATAGTCTAATGGCAAGGCAACTAATGGGTAGTCTGGGGAGGCTAAGTGAGGCAACCCACATTGAATTGACCAAATGAAGAGGAGTTATTTGAGCCTGTGAACTGAAGCATAATGCTGCAGACTTTATGAATGGTCTGTCCTTACTTGACTTTGCTTATGGATGAGGATTTCACAAGGTTCCAACTGGAATGAAAATACCAGAAATATGTTTGTCTCCTCAGAGCACTGGGTTGATATAAGTGGGCAGTATAGAAATTGGATGTCTAAAATCGGAGTGATAAAGAAATGACATTGGCTTACGAGCTTTCATAGGTGAAGTACATATTTACAGGATTATAAGATTAAAGTATAGGTGTTACTTAACTGCAATTTTTGGGATAAATAATTGTGTACAGGTGACAAGTTGAAAAAAGGTGGACTGAGTAGTTAAGGTTTATCATGCCAACCTGACTGATAAATAAAACACATATAGGATTAATTGAAGGGCAGAGAGATAAATGACTTGGTGGGCTTTGCCCTTCTTGTTCTCTGGTCTCTTGTTCTCCAGTGGTTGGACCATATGCATCTGCCTTAGCTGACAAGGCTCACTTCCTATGCGACAGCCCAAGGAGAGGTCACATAGATTTACCCTGATGCAGCCCTGGATGCTGAAGAAACTATATGTAGAGCCCTGCCAGCGCTGAGATGCTTACACTACCACTGAATTCAGGACTTCCTACTCGTTGGCCTGCAATCCTCCTGCATTGGGTGTCATTGTGTGTGATTTGTGAGTTTGAGGGGAACTTTTTAGAATGGCATCAGACACATGGGCTAAATCATATTTATGGAATGGATATATTTGGGATGCTTTCTCAACGTACACTTCCCCTGTATATAAAATTATCTTATGCATACTGTATATGAGTTTTTGTAGATGTGCTTCTCCAGTTTATCTGGATTAACACACCCTTTTCAGAGGGATATTAGTTTTTCTTATTATAGGATATTAATATACTATAGATTTAATAATTAATTCTTTGTCACTGATCTACTTTCTAAATATCTTTTCCAAATATGTGGACTCACTTTATTTTCTTTGAGCTAATTATTTTAATATACACAATAGTTGATTTTTAATAGGCCCCATTCATCTATGGAATGTGCCTCCCTTTATAACTGGCATAACTCCTGCATTCTCTACACTAGGGCACTTAGATTTATCCAATGTTTTCATTGATGGTCTTGCTAGCTTTCGGTTTTGCATTTAGGTCTTTGATCCAACTTGAGGGGATTTTTTTGTGCATAAGGTGAGGTATGGATTTTGTTTCAATGTTTTTGTTTCAATGTTTTTGTTTCTGTCTATGACTATCTAGTTTTTTACAGCCCCATTTATTGAAGAGAGCAACTTATTTTAATATAATGCTTATTGGGCCTTTCAAAGAAATCAATTGTCTGTGTACATATTTCTTTATTCCTGGACTTTCTGTGCTGCCTTTTGGTCTATTATCTATCATTAGACCAGTACCAGGCTGTTTTGAAAATTGTGACTGTATAGAAGATTTTGATGCCAGGTCGTGAAAGACCACTGATAGGTACATAGTATAGCAAAAGGGGCGGAGCTTCCATTAGTCACCAAATGAAGCGGTGACACATTGTGCACATCCCAAGATCTGGACTGCTGAAGAAAATGATTCAACGGGATTGGTTCAGTTGTCAGGTGGTTGCGATTCAGCCAATAAAGTCGGCCAGAATCGTCAGCCATACCCTTCACCAAAAGCTTGAAAAAGAAGCGCCATTAACTGATTGCTTTCTGTTAAGCAACTTCCCAGCCTGCAAAGGTGTGAGATTTTTTCTAATTACCGAATTAAACATAAAGCTTCTTTAATCTTCATTAAACTTGTTTGAATCACAAACCACGTTTTTGCTTAAATTCTTTTTTGCGTGGAGCCAAAGGACTGAGGTATATTTATCTTTCAAGTGACCTAACAACCACCTACTTTATTCTTTTATTTTGAGAATTTCTTTGCCTGTCTTGAGCTTCTTCCCTGTCCATATATATAGTGTTAGTGTGTGTGTGTGTGTGTGTGTGTACATATAGGAGTAACAGATTTTCTCCCAAAGACAAGTATTTAAACGTGTTTACAAAACAACTGTATCACCTTCAAAGTACTTTCCATGATATGCAATACATTCATCAAATCTGCTATAACATTTTTGGAAACATTTTTAAAACTCAACTGTTTGGATGGCTGACAGAACCTCCCTCACTTTTTTCTCTTCACCTTTTCTACATTGGAAAATTACTGTCCCTTCCTGTCCCTCTTCATTCATTGAATCAAAAAGAGGCTACAAGGAGGATGTCAAGTGAGTAAAGTGCATAGGGTAAGGGAGGCATGCTGTCTTTTGCCAAAAACTGGCACACTAAGATGGTTGTGTGACCAGATGCATTGCCGTGAGGGAAAAGCCAGACCCCATCTGCCACCACTCAGGCCCTATTGGTCACACACTCTTATGCAATCTTTTTAGAACCTCTAAATAGAAAGCTTGATTAACAGCTTGACTTGGTTCAATGAACTCAAAATAAAAAAACAACAAAACAAAAACAAATGAGCATTATCGTGATCTTTGATTTCATTTCACGAGCTTTTGGGGGACAAAGTGGCAATGGCATCTTCCATTGGCTTGATTGATGTTTGCTTTTGGGGTCGTACTTCTTTCTTTCTTTTTTAAATATAGATTTTATTGGGGGTTTATATAGATCTTATAACATTCAATACATCATTTGTATTAAGCACACCTATACACATGTTGCCATACTCATTTCCAAATATCTTCTCCTTAAACCCTTGGCATAAACTTATCTTTCCCCCTTCCCTCTAGTCCTTTTTTTATCTAAAAAAAAATTCCAGTGCCCGATATTTCCCCTCCACCCTCCTCCTCACCCATGAACCCCCAAATAATTTACAAATTGTTACTACCTTTTCATATTGTACATTGTCCAATGTGTCGCTTCACCCACCCCACTATTGCCCACAGCCTGGAGAGGAGGTCTGTTGAAATCTGGGTAAACTAGAGAAAACTCATAGACATGCATTTGGATATAAGGGTAAGATTTATATACAAGAGGGATAGGACATTAGGAAAACATCCCAACCCAGTCCAGCTCAAAGTCACAAGTCTGATATTAACCCATTAGCCCGGTACCAGTCTATAACATCTCATTCCAACTCAAGAAGTAACAGGCCAGTGGGTGCAGAGGTTGGGCACTGGAGGGGGTCTCCCCATGGCTTCTCGCTTCCAGGGCTCAGGGTCTATCAATGATATCCAGTGGTGATAGAGGCAACTCAGTGACAGCAGGGCTCTCCACGTGGTTTCGCCAGGTTCCAAGATTTGGTTCCATCAGGGTAAACTGTGTGACTTCTCTGGCTTCTTCATCTCCTCGGATACTGTCATCTTGTCTTATCCATAATTCATTGTCTCTGAGATTAACTCCCAACAACTGGGGAGATAGCTTCTCCTCTTCACGAGGGATATATCGTGAGATTTCACAGAAGTCTCAAGAGAAAGCCATGCCCATACGGGGGTCTCATTGGCTATTCAATGGCTATCTCCAGATTGACAGGGTAGCCTCTATCCCTGCATCTCCATCATGAAATTGACATAAGCACATGGCCATCACAAGGTCATATGTAGATCCCTAAAATCAGTTCTCCCCTTCTACGCCACCATCCCTTCAACACCACCCCAGTATCACCACTCCCCCCACTAGTCCCGAGGGATTATCTTTCTTAAATTCCCCATGTTTCCAACTCCAGTGTACATCCCCTGGTCTAGCTGAGTCTGTCTAGTAGAATTGGGGTCCTGATAGGGGGTGGGAGGAAGCATTTGAGAACCAGAGGAAAGTTGCACATTTCATTGTTACTACACTGTACCTTGACTGGCTCCTCTTCTTGCTGCAACCCCTCTGTAGAAGTATATTGTTCACTTATTGATGGGGTTCAGGTCCCCAATCTGCACTCTCCCTCATTTATAGTGATATAATTTCTAATTCTTTGATGCTTGATACTGGATTCCTTTGGCATCTCATAGTCACCAGGCTAGTGTGCTTCTTCCATGTTGGCTTACTTCTGAGCTGGATGGCCACTTTTTTTTTTTTACTTTCAAGCCTTCAAGACCCCAGATGCTATATCTTTTGTTAGCCGGGTACCATCAGCTTTCTTCAACACATTTGCTTATGCATACATTTGTTTTAAGTGATTGTGTCGGAGAGGTGCACATCATGAAATGCCAATTTAATAGAACAAAATATTCTTGCACTGAGGTAGTACTTGTGTGGAGGTCCAATGACCATGCTGTCCTAATACTAACCCTATAAGTATATTCACATTGATTTATTTCCCCATCTTCATATATAAATATATGCACCTATGTACATACCTGTATTTAAATCTCTATAAATGCTCCTTACTCCCCAGTTCTTTCCTCTATTTCCTCATACCTCCTCCCGACCCACCATCACACTAAACCTCCATTTGGATTTCAATATTTTCCTCTCTGTTTCATTAGTCTTGATTAATCCTTTTGGGACCTCGCACACCCTCCCCACCACTGACCCTGGACCACCCGCTACTTCTCCATCCCTGGGCTGGCCAACACTCCCCCACACACATCTATCCTGGAACTATCAGTCTTATCGTACCCACCCCAGAACATACACACACACACACACACACACACACACACACACAAAAGACATCCTAAAATGAAGCAACCTTTAGTTTGTTTTTTTTTTTCCCATGGGTGGTTGGACCAGACAGGGTATTATTCTGATCCTCTTTCTCCATTGGTGACCCTGAAAGACTTTGGGTCAGCGAGGGTAGTCATATTTCAAATTGGGATGAGCCATATGATCCTCTCTCTGTATTGGCTGTTCTGAGTGGGAATATCATCTTGAAGACTCAGTGGGTCAGGACATACTCCATTCTATATTCCTCTCCCTTCAACTGTTCTCGTGTCTTCTGGTCAGGAATATCTCACTTCCCAAAATACAGCTTCAGTGCTGACCTCAAGGACAAACTTTGTCCTCTGGGGAGAGGCAGTTTCCTCTATAGTTGGGATTGGGGCTGTGCTCAGACCTCCACACTGGTTCTCCTCTCCATTGGGTCACACTGCATTCACATCTGGGAACATTGGATTTAAGTTGGGTCCACATTTCCTGTGGAGATATAAAAAATGCACTCCCCTTGGGTGGGTTAGTACCCCATTCCCCCTCTACATATCATCATCTGAAGCCTTTGGCTTCCGAGAAGAGGGAGATAACACTGTATCTAATAAACTTAACAATACAGCCAAAATGGTGCTTTCTCAAAGAATGAGATGAACTAAATTGAGCTGTAGCAGATTACCTTCATTCAAATGGCTATGAAGAGGCATATTTTGTTTTAAAAAAGGAAGCTGAGCAAGATGTGAATGAAGAATTAGATAAGGAATATGCTGGTCTTTTGGGGAAAATGGACACCTGTTATTAGATTACAAAATGGGAATAGATGGGAATAGAATCAAAGTTATATGAAGCAAAAGAATAATTTACGTTGGGTAGGCTGCTTGGTCCCTAAATGAGACCCTAAAGAATGAATTCCCTTCCACAAGAAAAATATGCATTGACTGGTCATAGGAGTCAAGTCATTCAGGTCTTTTTCTATCCTGTGTTCAATGTTATGATCTCTGCTTCAGAAGATGCTACAATAGGTTTGGGATTATGAGACTGGAAATTTTGAATGAACTCTTAAGGGGCATAAAGACTCTGTACAAGATATTTCATTTGACCACAGTAGCAAGCTTCTGGCTTCTTGTTCTTTAGATATGACCATTAAACTATGGAATTTTCAGGGCTTTGAATGCATCAGAACCATGCACAGCCATGACCACAATGTTTCTTCGGTAGCCATCATGTCCAATGGAGATCACATTGTGTCTGCCTCAAGAGATAAAATTATAAAAATGTGGGAAGTGCAAACTGGCTACTGTGTGAAGACTTTTGCAGGACACAGAGAATGGCTACATATGTTGTGACCAAATCAGGATGGCACTGTGATAGCCAGATGTTCCAAGGACCGGATGGTGCATGCATGGGTTGAAGCAACAAAGGAATGCGAAACTGAGCAACAAGAGCAGGAGCATGTCACATAATGCATTTCCTGGTCTACATCTCTGAAGGAACCAGATCTGAGATGAAGAAAAATTCCAAGCCTGGACCAGTCTTGCTGTCTGGCTCCAGAGACAAGACTATGAAGATGTGGGATGTCAGTACTAGCATGTGTCTTCTGACCCTGGTGGGCCATGGTAACTGTGTACATGGAGTTCTGCTCCATACTGGAGGAAAGTTCATTTTCACTTGTGCTGATGACAAGACCCTATGTGTACGGGATTAAAAAAACACACGATGCATGAAAACCCTAGGTACTTCTGTGACTTTGTGGCTATGTGTGTGGTTTTGTTTTCTTGCTGTCTTTTCTGATATTCTCATCACTGACATACAGCGCTCCAAATGATTTCTGCTAGTGGCTTGCCCAGGTTAAGTGTTTGAGATTTGTTGAAAATTGACGAATTTAAAACAGGAACACCTAAAATAACATTCTTATTTAAAATTCAGTCTTGCTCATTATTGCTGATTAATTTCCATGTCGTCCCAAGTATAAAGGACCAAAGGAATGTGACAGAAATGTTCAATGCAAAAAAGAACTGCAGGCAGAGAATCAGCAGAGCTGAGGCAGATGTAATGCATTGGGGCCTTGAAGATGCAGAGGCCTACAAACGAATGCAATGTTATGAGAACCTGAGAAGCACAAAACCACAGACATGCATTATATACATTAAACGAGAAATGAGAACACACAGTATCAGCCACTGGAAGAAAATCCAAAAACAGCAATAAAATCTCTTTACAGCAAGTCTGTGATAACTTCAATCTTGAAGGGCATATATTTTAAAGAAGCTGATTATTAAAAAAAAAAAAAAAGCAGATTGTGGAGATTTATTTCCAAGAATTTCTCCTTCATGAAATTGTTACCCAAGTGGTTTTTTTTTGTACCCATGAAGGTTATGAAGCTTCTTATTGTGTCTTGGAATTGTTTAGAGTCCTCATAAAACCTAAACTATTCTACAAAATAACTACATAACAAAGGAGCACACTCAATTATTTATTTAGTATGTTTTCCCCAATCTAAAACAAAAAGAAATAATTTATATTCAGAATTATGCTAGCAATTAAATTCTGGTAATTTACATTTTATCTATCCAATTTATTTCATGATAGCAGTTTTATATTGTGCTATAGTTGGAGCTGTGAAAAAATAATTTAATTTACTAACGTTTCCATGTTTAAATGAACACAGTATTATTTTTAAAAGAAATAACTTCCTCTTGGGCAGGTACATTTTCTGTATATCAGTAAATGATATTTTTGACAAATAAATCCAATTTAGGATTATGTAAGATAATTTACATGAGTGTTCTATACACAAAGGTTAAATTATAAATCAGCTTATTTTTAAAAGCTTTGAAACAAAAGTCTTATTAAATTACTAGAGCAAAGGAGAAAAAAATACAAAAGCTATCTTTAGATTTTCCTAGTTTACCAGAGGTCATTCACTTACTTCTCAAACAACTTTTCTGTCCCTATGTGAAATCCTATTTCTTTACAAGCTTCCCAATTCATTTGGTTTAATTACTCTATTTCATTGACTTTTTAATTACTCTATTTCTTTGCCCTTACTATATATTTCCCAGGTATTATAATTCCTTGCTTCTAGAAACTGTGCCGTCTGATATACTAAAGAAAATTAGAGCAAACACACCAGCAGTCTAGCAGCGCTTTGGAAAAAGAGGCTGGCAGCCTACTTGATCAAAATTACAGTGAAGAAAAGCCTTTAGCTCACAGGATTACCGTGAGTTGGAATATACTTGATGGCATTGAGTATAATTCCAGTTTTCCATAATCATTAATGCAGAAACGATTCCTAATTTCATGTCTGCAGCTCAGATATTACAAAGCAGTCATTATTCAACATTGTCTTTCATCGGAGTGTGATATAAATATCAAATGCAGCTTCGGTGCACACCTTCTAATTGCTACTATTGTAGTCAGGTACCCACATTTCTTTATCTGAAACAGCAAGCTCGCTTGGCTAAATTTTTTTCCTGATTGAAAAATGAATTCTGTAACCCACCTCATTTTGTTTTTCAACCATATTCACTCTTCAACTTGTTTTTGTTACTTTCAGGAATATCTAATTATATTTTAACATAGCAAATAAAGTTTCCATGAGAAATTTCTGTCAGTTTTCTTACCGTGTTATTAGGTAAGACAGCATCGGTTTCAACTTGCTTAATCACAGGAAACTCTACCCTATTGTGTTATTCCAGGTAGATTAGAGAAACAAATTCATAAACACACATATGGATATAAGGGAAATGTTTATATACAAGAGAAATGGGACATTGAGAACGCACCCCAACCCAGTCCAGTACAAAGTCATAAGTCCAATATTAGCCCATATGTCCGACACCAGTCTATAAAGTCTCCTTCTGACTCATGAAGCATGTGCAATGACATCAGGACAGTCACAGACCAGTGGGTGCAGACTCTTGTGTATCCAGTGGCAGTAGAAGCATCCTAGCGCTGGCAGGGATCTTCCCATGCCTCCTCATTTCCAGGGGTCAGGGTTCATCAGCAGTAGCCACTGGTGTTAGAAGCATTTCAGTGCTGGAGGGCGTCTCTCTGTGGCTTCTCCAACTTCAGAGGTCTGGTTCCATCTGAGTAAACCTGTGTGGCTTCTCCTCTGACTCCTCCAGTTCCTAGGACTCAAGGTCCGTGCTGCTATGTTGTCTTGTCGATTGCTCATCTCCAAGGAATTGAGTCAAGTCTGTCATTCCTCCAATTGCGAAATATGTGAGACTTCCCAGAATTCTCAGGAGAAAGCCATGCCCACACAGAGGCCTCCTAGGATATCTAGATTGACAGGCTAGACCATCCCCCTGCCCCCCCCCCCACACACACACTCCCAGTGTTGAAATTGACACAGATCAGTGACTGCCACACTATTCTATAGCAATCCCACAATAATATATATGACAACAGTACTACATCCACAGTGTCAATCCATTTTATTTTTGCATACCTACTACTTTACAAAACCTCCTGCCTTTTCCAATAATTTTTTGCTCTTACTATCATATGCCCATAGGAATTAGGGTTAAATCATATCATTTAGACTTTTAAACAACATTGGGTTGCACTACATCCCAGACAGATTTGTTCAGTCTTAAGGCAGTCACTTATATATTCAATATTTTCTTGTCATCATAATTCCTATCATTTTTGATATTTTTCACTATCTCAAGCTAGCCATGTTTCTGGAGGAAAAGAAGACTGATATTTGCTGCATAGGATTCTAAAAATAACCTCAGAATTACATGTGAAAGTTAAAAAAAGTCAAATATTTGTCTTTCTTAAGACCCATAAATTCATGAAGTTCTGCATTTTGGACCAACTTCTTGAATCAGATGCTAAAGAGACAGCACGCATAAAATGCATCCATGTGTATCTGGGAATTATGTAAATATGTGCCCATTTGTTGGGGATTGAAGAGAGCAAATCCTGGGTCTTTGCTTCGGGATAAATTCTCCAAACTCCAAATTCAGTGTCATAAAATCATTTCAGACTCAATGATGCTAGAGGACAGGTGGACTCCTGAGACCATAAATCTTTGTAGGAGTTGAAGCCTGAACTTTCCTCTGAAAATAGATTCTAGTTCACATCATAAATGTTGGAAATTATGGTGAAAGAGAACACTTAGAAATACCTTCCCTGAATTAGATGTCAATTGCAAAATACTATGTTCTATTACATGTATTATAATATTTATAATTTCAATTCTATCATAATTAATAATATTTTCTTTCTTACTAAATATAATGAATATGAGCACTGTATTCTATACTATTCTGTATTATATATTATTCTGTTTGTAAATGTGTCTTAGCTTATGATTTGCTCAACTTATAATTCTGCAAATGGGCAATAAAACTGAATAAAGTAAAGGTTTCAGAAAGATTAGTCAGGATCATTTTTTCCATTATAAAAATGATTTTTTAAACATTGCAAATAATTTTCTCTTTTATATAAAAATTAAAATACAATGAATTGCTGAAAGAAAGAATGAAAGGAAGTCATTTAATTAAAAACAGAAGTTTTCCTTAAAGGGTGAATATGCTGATGAAAACTTCTTTATAAATATAATCTTTTGTGTCATTTTTTTCTTTGTAGTTTTCAATACAGATAATTTATCTATCTTCATAAGTGATGTTTTATTTTTACCTCACCATTTATTAGGCCTAAAGAGTTCAAGCCTTGGTCTTCTTCCTTTTTCCTTTCATAATTATACTCAGGAGGAACCAATGTTTTCACTAAAAATCCCTCAAAAACTAAAGGAAAAAGAGCAAAAGTGGATATTAGACCCTTCTATCCATAATGTTATAAAATAGACAATCCATAGCAAATAACTATTAATTCCTAGAAACTGATGATTATTCTTTTTCTCTTTTACTTTCTTATTATTTTCCAGCAGTTGGGTTCTAAGAAATTGATAATAAACTATTAATATTAGGTACAAAATCCATAATCAGATTTCTTGTTCTATTTTCAAATATTAATTAGAAGTGTATTTACTTGTTCCCTTATCCCTGGACTGGTTAACACTACCTCCTTTCCCTCTCCTCCGCATCTCCCATGTCTTCCCCAGAATCATCAGTCCTGTTGTTTTCTCCTCCAGATTATTCATCCTTCCTGTCTTATCTCTGTAGATTTGCAGAGATAACAATATGTACTAGGAAAAAACAGGCATCCTATGATGAATCAACCAAAGAAAATAGAACGATGATAACAATAACCCCTTTGTCAAAAAATATAAATATATATGTAAAAATAAAAATAATAGCAAAATAAAAACCAGTAAATAGTTCAAGGTTCATTCATTGACCTCCAGAAGTGTTCCTCAGTTTAGTTCGATGGGGTGCCTCACTCTGGCCCCAAAGTATATGCTTGGCATTCCCTCAGGAACTCCTTGCATGGTGCACACCCTTAGATTTCTGCCATGGTGTGGTTGGGTCAAACAGGGTACAGTACCGACCCAGTTGTTCCATTGTTGTTCCAATAGGGCCTTGTGTCAGCAAGGGATGCTGTGATTCATAGGGAGCCAGCCATGTGGTCTTCTCTGTGCATCGGCTGGTCTGAGTGGGAATATTGTCCTCAAGGCTTGCTGGGACAGGATGCGCTCAATTCTCTCCCCCCCCCCCCAACCCCATTCATTTGTTCTCATATGCTCTGATCAGGGATGTCTCACTCCTCAAGAAGCAGCTTCAGTGCTGACCTCAAAAGCAAATACCCTGGGAAGAGAGTTGATTGTCCACTTGTTGGGATTGAGGTTGGCCTTTCAGACCCTCCCCTGGTTCCCCATTCCATGCTGTCATGCTGCATTCACATCCTGCATCACTGGGTTTAAGTTTGTTCCCTCTTTTCTTGTGGAGATATAACCAATACACTCAGCTTGGGTGGCTTAGTACCCCATTCCCTCTCTACATATCACCATCCTGCCCCACCCCCAGGTGGCTACCATATCAGACCCTGGTTTGGGTCTGACCCTTTCCATACTCCCCACAGACATCTCTGTACACAGTAGATTTATTCCCCATGCCTCTTTTGCATTTTTTAAGTTAGTGGTGTCATGTTGTACATGTTCTTGTGCACTTGGCTTACTTCACGTAGCATAATTCCCTCCAGTCCTTCCCATCGGCTGATGTACTTCATGTGTTATGATGTACAAGTGATTCAAAATCCATGACTAGGTGGGCGTTAGAGGCCTGGTAGTGATTGAGCAAGAGTAATGCAGCAGAGCAAAGTACTAAAACCCCAACGGAGGATAACATGAGAGTGGCAGAAGAGGAAAGTAAAATTAAATAGAGGAAAGAATTAGGGGGTGAAAGGCATTTGTAGAGGTCTAAATATAGGTATGTCCATAGGTGAATATGATGAGGAGGAAATAGATCTATGTGCCTACGTTTGTTTATAGGATCAGTATTAAGAAAACAGATAGGCATTGGACTCCACTTAAGCATTTCCTCATTGCAAGAACACTTTGTTCTATAAAATTGGCATTCCATGATGCTCACCTTCCTGACACAGTCACTGAAGACAAATGTGTGCATGAGCAAAGGTGATGAAGAAAGCTGATGGCTTTCAAAAGAGGGAGCGTCTGGGGTCTTAAAGGCTTGAAAGTAAACAAGCATTCATCTAGTTCAGAAGCAACAAAGCCCACAAGGAAGAAGTACACCAGCTTGTGTGACCACAAGATGTCAAAGGGATTAGTAATCAGGCTTCAAGAACTGAAAACCACATCTTGGCATGCCCCCCAGTGATATGATCACTGACAACAAATATGTGCATAAGCAAATATGGTGAAGTAAGCTCCTAGTGCCCGGCTATCAAAAGATATAGCATCTGGGGTCTTAAAAGTTTGTAAGCAAACAAGCAGCCATCTAGCTGAGAAGCAACAAAGCCCACATGGAAGAAGCACATTGACCTGTGAGATGACAAGATATCGAAGGGATCAGATATCAGGCATCAAAGAACTAAGAATTATCTCATAATAAATGAGGGGGAGTACAGATTGGGGACCCAAGGTCCATCAATATTTAAAGCGACAGCTTCTTACAGAGAGATTGTAGGGAGGAGATGAGCCAGTCAAGGTTCAGTGTAGCAACAATGAGATATGCAACTTTCTTCTAATTCTTCAATGCTTCCTCCCACTCACTATCACGATGACAATTCTACCTTGCAAATCCAGGTAGGCCAAGGGAAGTACACTGGAGGCAGAAACAGGGATAGTTCAGAACAAATAATTCAGAACAGATAATTCAGAACAAATGCTCCTTTCAGGAGCAGGAGGCAGAGTGGTGATTCCAGGAGGCTGGAGGGAAAGTGAAGTAGAAAGGAGGGACCTCTTTTCTTACATATAACCTCCTTTATGTGGTATGGACAACAGGGAAGTGGGTGAAGGGATACATCAGGCACTGAATGATGACAAAATAATGGCAACTTGGAAATTATGAAGGGTTCATGGGGGAGGGGGGATAGGCTGGAGGGGAAATACGGGGAGCTGGTAACAGGGGTCTAGGTAGAAGGAGGATGTTTCAAGAATAATGATGGCTACAAACCATCATGTAGAAATGTGATCTGCATAAAACTCACGTATGTATTGATCATGATAGGAGTTGTATGAGCCCCCAATAGAATGATTTATAAAAAGTGTACTAACTCAATATAAAACATAATTAGATGTTTCCTACTTCAATTGTGTATATTATCTTCCCTTTCCCCACACTTGACACTTATTTACCCTCTCGCTATTGCTTCCCATTCCTTCCCTTCCCTCCTACTCCTCGTAACAATCAAAGTGCATTTCTTTTAGTATAAATCAATTGTTTAGGCTGAGCCCGGTGGCGTAGTGGTTGTGCGTTAGACTGCGGCTCACTGGGATGGAGGTTCAATTCCAGCAGCGGCTCCATAGGAGCAAAGACTGGGCCTCCTACTCTCACTACCTGAGGGCAGTGATGCCCCCCCAAAAAAACAACAACAACAAAAAAAAGCAATTGTTGAAACTTTTGTAACAATATGCGACCTGATATTTTCCTGATTGCAATTATTTTTGACATTTGAAATATATAGAAAAAAGCTTTTAGAAAGAATAAATGATTATATTTATATATTTATTATATTTAAAAATTCTGCTACAGATATTTTTACTTTACTTTTAATTTACAAAATGGTATGTTTCTATACAGAAGAAAATAAAGCATTACTTTTGACTTAAAATATATTTAAAGAAAAGCATTAAAGATTGTAGTTAAGATAAGATATATAGTATATTCAGAAGTTACTAATATCATTTCTATATATTTTTTTTGCCTTACCTACTCTTGATTTGTCTCCCTACTCTCTCTTAGTGACCTTGTGCACACTGGAACCACATGATGGGATCTACAGGTTTTGCAATGGCTGATTTTTCTGAATAAGGCTGTCAAGCCATTTTAATGTAGTCCCTCTTAGTCTGGAAACATTACCAGTGTCTGTCTACATCACAGCAACACAGAGCCGCTCCTGTCAGACAAGTGATGACTGAGTTTCAGGGTTGTTGGCAGGGATAGCAATAAAGGTCCCCCCGATAGAAGGGGAGAATGCTACCACTGGTCAATTACTACTCTATACTGAGATATAAGATGTTAATGCACTTTTTGTGCTTTATTGGCAATTAAATTGATGACTTACTAGTTATCAAATAAAATTCAAATAGATAGTATTCAGTTAATAACTTTTAATTTTCATGTATATTGGCAGCATTAATAACTAGAATCAGAAAAAATGAAAAATTTAAAATTTAAGAAAAATGAAATCAATTAAACCATAAAGCTTATATTAATTTATTGATATTTTAGTATGTTTCATAAGCTCATGGTCTAATAATTTCAAATTTGGCAAGTGTGAGTCTCTTGCTTTGGTTTGTCTCATTATAATAAAGCCATCATTTTGTTAATTGCTCTCTAGCCATCTCCCACTCATAACAACTCTGTGTACAAAGCAATGTTGCACTGCCCTAGCCCACAGAATCCTCAGGTTTCTTGTTAGATTTATGCATCCCATTGAGGGTCATGGACTCTCTGCTTTCCTAGATGTGGGAATAATATCATTTATCAGAATTTAATATAGTTTATCAGAAGTTTTGGATATTCAAGATTTCCATTATGTCTCTCTTTTCCAAGGTGCTGCTACTCTGCTCCCTTTCAATCTCCACTCCTCTCTTGAGTATATTTCTATTTCTCTTGGGTTCTTCAATTAACTGTAAACATCCAATAGAAACTCATGAAATTTGAGAAAATAGCTCACGTGTTGGTGGATGCTGTTAAAAGTCAACTCTGAGTGTAGGCAGAGGGGAGCCAAAAGGAGGGTTCTTAGCCAGAAGTCAAGCATGTCCTTGGGCCACAGCAGGTCTTCTTGTTCTGACAAAAGTTCAGTCTGAAAATAGAGGTCTGGTTTTATATATGATATGATGTGTGTTAGACTCATTTTACATAAATCCCATAAAAGACGGTGTCTTAAATCACATCCTATACTAAGGTAAAATAAAATGTCCCCAAGAAAACATTTCAATTGGTCATCCATCATATCCAGAAACTTTGCTTTACACCAATACCTTCATTGTTTTTAGGGGCCCATGTCTTAGCCAGAATGAACTAGCAAGTTCCTTTGTAGCTGCTTGCCACAACAATAGAAATAGGCAGATGGTGCAAGATTAAGCAGTAGTTTATGAATCAGAGAGTGAAGCAGTTACCTTCTTGTGCTGAATGGGACCAAAGGCAGAGTAAGCTTCAATTATTTAGCTGATTTCTTCATGATTTGAGAAATCTGAATATGAAGACAGAGCCTAATTTTATGGAGGAATGTTGGCAGTTCCATTGGCACCAGTGGGCCCAGATCAAGTACAGTTCTGAAGAAGGACCTGGGCAGAGTGAGGCTTCACACCGCTGTCCACTGGGCTTCTGTGAGGTCGAACTGATTCAATGGCACCTAACCACACAGCAATAACCACAGTCCTTCCGTGTTGAAATTGGAGGCTTGCATTTTTTCTTCCATTCTTTTTATTTTTTAAGTACATGTAATATCATGAAAAGATAAACCTAGGATGTCAGAGAACTCTAGCTCTTGCATGTGGAACAGACAGAGCTCAGAACTGATAAATAGAATAGCTGAAAGGAATGTTTCAAAGGTTGGCTCAGGTTAAAAAAAGAAGTAAAATAACTAAAGAGGTGACAATGTATACATAAAAAATAGAGCAAAATGAGGATTTCAATGAGACAGGAAGTATGATGAATAATAAAGTAGATAATAAGATTAAAGGGGTTTTGGTTGTTTAGATTATGAAGATAATGGAAAAGATAAAAAAGACTACCTGTGTTAGTCTGGGTAGGCTAGAGGAACAAATCATAGATATGCATATGGATATAAGGAAAAGGTTTATATACAAGAGGAAGAGTTCAAAGTCATAAGTCCAATATTAACCCATATGCCTGAAATCTGTCTATAAAGTCTCCTTCCGACTCATGAAGTCACAGGTCAGTGCAGAATCCCGAGGCTGGCAGGGGTCTCCACATGGCTCTTCGCCTGCAGGACTCAGGGTCCATCAACAGCAGAAGCAACTCATTACTGGCAGAGGTCTCCATGTGGCCGCCCTAGCTTCAGAGGTCTGGTTTTATGAAGGCAAAGTCATGTGGTCTCTCTTGGCCGGCTCCTCCAGCTTCTCACATGCTGCCATCTTGTCATGTCCATGATCCATCATCTCTGAAACTAACTGCCAACAACTGGCAGTTCTCTCATCTCATCTTCATGAGGGAAATATTGCGAAATTTCCCAGAAGTCTCAGGAGAAAGGCATGCCCACATAGAGGCCTCATTTGCTACTCAATGGCTAGCTCCACACTAACAGGCCAGACCCCATCCCTAAATCTCAATCATAAAACTAACATAAACACATGACTGCCACACTATTATTATGTCTGAAAGTTGAAATAATAAAAATATAAAGTCATTGATATCATACATACTGCAATAAGCAAAGAACTAGTGGATTAACTCATAGCTTTAAAGTTTAAATAAAAATTAAATGAATTCAGATTTCCAAGTTCTATAGAGGTGCTGTGACCCACATCTGCCACTGCCATCAGGTGTTCTTTTGAATCTTGAGATATGATTAAATAGGTTACTAAGGCCCCTTTAATCAAATAATACTAAATGATGTAATATGAACAATTTTACCTTCTATCAAGCTATTTTAGGGTATTACCTTTGTGCAGTGAGTGACTACCCAAAGACACTTGATTATGTAGATGATAAAGACATTTGTGAAACATTGCATAGGATGGGAATTCCAGAGCATTTAATTGTGTATTTGCAGAACTTGTTAATTTGGCAGTTGTTCAAATAGAATTTTGCAGTCCAGGTGGTGTAGTGCTTATGTGTTGAACTGCAAACCGTAAGGTCCATAGTGGGAAACCACCAGTCTCTCTTTGGGAGAAAGATGAGGCTTTTTATTCCTGTAAAAAGTTTTAATCTCTGGGAATCACAGTGGGTAGTTCTACCATGTAAAATAGAGCAGAAAGATACTGGATAGTTCAAAATGAAAAAGGATGAGGGTCAGGATTGTATATTTTCTGGGGAAATAATGCAATCAATTCAATTATATTAAGGAAAACAGGTTGTCACAATATAAGAAAGATTCTTTAACAATCTGTGGAATTGACACAATTCAATATTGCTGAAACTGAAAATGACTTGAAGCATGTATTGATCATGATCAAAGACTACAGATGACACTAGATTACACCTCAAAATGAAAGAAATAAGCAAACAAAAAAGTTTATATAGTTCAATGAGCTCCATGTTTATGAATGGATAGAAATTTAAGTGTTCAAGGTGTCATTTTAATGCATCCATAATTGATGTCTCTGGAAGTAGAGGTCAAAAAATTATAGGCCTATGAATTAGACTAGTCTAATGAAAACACCTTCTTTAAAGCATTAAAACACAAAGTCACTTCAATCAAAGTGCTTGCTTCAAGTCTTAGCATTTGTAATATTCATATATATATATATATAATCTGCAAAAGATGGAAAATTACTGAATAACTGAAGTAGGATTGATATATTTGAACCATGATGTTGAATAATACTTTTGAATATGTCATTGACTGCCTGAGGAATGACTGAATCTGCCTTGGAAGAAGTACAACCAGAATACTCCTTAGGAAGTTAGAAAGTGATAAATTGTCTTGAGGAGTTAGAGGAGTGGAGATCATTTTATTTACTGAAATTGGTATTATTGGGTAAAGTCTGATTTGGTACATTTTAAATTTAAATGTGACCATTAACTATGCTAGTAGTCACCAAGCTTCAGTAAGCCTAGAGTATTCAGAAACTCTGAAAACATAAATATGTGTAAATGTTCAGATGACATACATTTATAAATATATAAACTTGGTTCATACCTCTTGTCATTATGGTACAGAGTATTCACATTTAGAATAGCTGTTCATCCAAATAAGCTGAACTAAGGAATAAATATATAAAACAGTAATCAAAATATATTGATGGACTCTCAAGCAATGTATATTTCTTTGTATCCCAGAAACAGCATAATTACACAGACATAAAAGGGCTACAATAGAGACAGTGGGCATCGAGGGAGATGAAGTCATGTCAGTGCTCTATAAAGAACAGTCTAAAGTGATAAATGAATAAAAGGGAATAATACTAGATTCAAAGAAGTAGAGAGTCTAAGTTTGATTGATTCTCTAAAATTATATTCTCTGATCTTGAAAATTATGTGAAATAAGTAAATGAGTAATATATGAATTAATTAGCAAGTGATTTAACACTGCTACTACTAAACTTTACTCCCTGAAACTCAAGTGATGGAAGATCTTACAATATGGTTTTACTGAGAGAAATATAGTCATAGCCCATGCTGAATGTCTGTGTATTAAAATTTTAAAGAAAATATCATAGTAAGAAATGAAAGAAGTCATGGTACCTAAAGATATGTGGAAAATAGCTGATGTCATTCATAATGCTTTGAAAATGATGATGGCGGCATATGTGCAGATACGTTTGACACACTGGATAAATGTATGGGTTGTGATGAGATGTAAGAGTCCTCAATAAAAGTAAGAAAAAATATGCATACTTGGATAATAGGAATGAAGTTCTTAAGATAAAATAATCTTGTTCTGAGTCAATGACTGCAAATCAGGAAATATCAAAAAGAAAGTTTAAAAATAGGATTCCAACTGAGAACTTAATCATACACCATTTATATTCACTTTTTGCAGAACTCATTGCTGAGTTTGGAAAAAGTACAGAAATACTTTTGGTTGATCAATATTCAGAAGCTTTGTATTACCCACATATGACGAGTTTTTCTTGGCTGGGATGCTCACCCTTCTCTTCCATTTCCCATGGTTCAGAGGTGTTTAGTCCAACAGCATGTAGTCACCTCAGAAAGCAGAAAATGGGTTGTTTTGGTCACCAGTGAATCATGTTTCCCATATGAAAAAAAACAAACAAACACAGGGTTTATTCCTTAAAACAAAATACAGTTAAATTCAGACGTGTGTTAATTATATCAGTTATGTCAAGTACATCAATTTTAGAATGTTTTGACAAATAATTATTTTTAAATAAATATTTTAAGCTATTGATATGATAAGATTTATTTGAAAAATACACCTAGATATTAGTCTAATGAGAAAAGCAATAGATGTCTAATAGGAATAACCTCAAAATATAAAGACTGATGGAGGATAGAACTGAGAGCAAATTGCTGATAGTGTTCCTGAGTGATTGAAAGTCGAAAGTTCTGTTTGAAAGAATAGGAAGCAATTGTGAACAAAGTACTTGGCAACAAATAGCCTGTGTACCTATGCTAAAGAAGAGCTTCAAAATCTTCAGATTTAATTGTTTAAACTGGTCTTGAATAATATATTTAATAGAAAATAATAAATAATATTGAACATCAATGATTATCACAAGGTAAATATTAAATATAATTTTGCAATTTGTAGCAAAGAACAGTTTTATATTTTAGACATAGAGTGGATAGTATTAGTCCATTGTGTGAGTGGAATTAGCTTCTTAGTGAAGAGTAAGAAAGAGTCTAGTCAAATATAGAAATGATGCTAGAGATTTTATTAGAGACTTCAAGGAGGGAAGTCAAGACCAGATGATTCCTATCACCAGGAAGACTGGCTATTCTCTCCACTTCAGTGTCTGGTCTGCTCCTCTCCCTTCCTGTTCTCCTGCTTTGTTTCTCTAGAAATAAAAGGAATCCATTCAAAATTCAATAAAAGTTTATGGAACAAAAAACTTGGCAAGCCAAAATTAGATATTGAGTAATGCTTATTATTTGGTGTGATGTAACATTTTGATTTAACTGTCAAAAGAGTTGAGAGAAGATAATAGAACATCAAAACACCCTTACACCAAATCTTGTAAGAATAGTCATGGGGATAATGGTATAATCAAAATGATAAGCAAATTAGTGATCAGAAATATTTTCCTACAGAATTAGCTTGAGATATATTTATAATAATTCCCAATTTATGCTAGACATAGCTCTTAATCTGATCTTTTTATCTTTTTCCCTAAAATGGAAGCATTCTTCAAAGGAGGTCCAAGGGAAAAAATATTATTTGAAGTTCACATAGACCTGGTAAAGGGAATCTTTTGCTGCCAAGGACTTTTTCTATATTTACAACATCATTTTGGGGCCTTATTGATAATTGTTTGGCCCAGGGTTGAACATGGCAGCCCCTTTGACTGGGCAGTCCCCTGGACCAGAAAGTCCCTTGCACTCCTTTTGCATCAGCCTCACTAAGAAGGAGATGAACAACAACCTGCTGAACTTTGTAAACCCTGCCTCTGGCTGTTCACAGAGCTTATCTTCCCAGGAAGGACACAGCCCTTCATAGAGCTTATTGCCCTGAGAAGGGCACAGCCCCTCTCCTTGGCATTCTGTGAAGCAAGTTTGTGAGACAAGATTTGCTAATAAGTCATCTCCCAAACTGCAAATACAGAAACCTCCTTCCCTTTTCTTTCATCATCCCACATGCCTGTAGCTCAAACTCTATAGGCACATATGTGTGATATATATATATATATACATATATATATATATATAATCACCACCCCAATACCAGGCACACAGCTTCCCTGGACTAACCCCAAGGCCTCAGAACTACCAGTATCTCAAGATGCTCTCTCTCTCTCTCTTTCTCTCTGCTGTCCCTTCCCCAAAGTCCTTCCTTACCTCCAATAAAGCCTGTTTATTTGCTTTTCATCCCTAACTGAGTTCTATTTCCTTTCTGCAGGCTCCAGCTCAACCTCTCAATAAACATTTAATTAAACCACCCCTAATGTGATGGCTGGAACTGGTTCTCTTAGGTGATAATCTTGATTGTAGCAAAGTTTGAGGCTTTCTCAGCCCTTATAGGCCTGAGGATCAGGCGCTCCCCACCCTGATGCAGGCCATTTTGTGCTTCAAAGTTTACTTTTAGAAACCTATTTCCCAAAGGTAGAAGTTTCTAAGTGACACCTACGGGGAGGTGACCTGGGTAGTTCAGTATGGTTTCTTGGATCCAGGTATCTAGATTCTAGAGAAAAAAGAGAGAAAATTGAAAGAAAAAAAAACAACTTACAAATATTGGTCATGCAATTAGCTAACAATAAGCAAGCAAAATAAAAATATAGTGCCTAGTATTTTCCTCTTGTCAATTTGTGCCTCTTCTGTGTTTTGTGCCCTTTCCTATTTCTGATAGACTATGCATTCCCCCAGTCAAATTTCTCATATTTGCTCCAACTCCCTCAGTGATATTCCTAATAGTTTGGGGTTTTCCTTCTAGATCTGTGATCCACCTTCAGTCTATTCTTGTGTGTGGTGTGAAGTAAGGGTTTTGCTTCATTTTTTTTTCAGATATATTCCCATTTACTCTGAGCACCACATATTGAAGAAGGCATCTGCTTCCCATTTGATATTTTGGGGCCCTTATTGGAGATCAGTTGTCTATAGGCTGATGATTTTATTTCTGGGTTTTCCTTTCTTTTCTATTGGTCTGAATATCTATCATTTATCAATACCACATTGTTTTGAACACCAAGGCTGTCTAGTAGGTGCTAAAGTTGGGTAAAGCAAGCCCTCCAACTTTGTCCTTTTTGAGGAGTTCTCTGCTAATTCAGGGTTTCTTCCCTCTGCATATGAAGTTGGTAATCTGTTTTCCCCATTATTTGAAGAAAGATGATGGTATTTTAATTGGAATAGCCTTGAATTTATATAGTGTCTTGTGTAGAAGTAGCATCTTTGCTATATCGAGTCTTCTTATTCATGAACATGGGATATGCTTCCATTTGTTATGGTTACCCTTGGTTTCTTTTAATAGTGTTTGTAGTTTTCCTCATACAGATCTTTTGCTTTCAAATCAGGTATATACCTAGATATTTCAAATTGTGCCTGCGATGGACAACAGACAGGGGGTAAAGTGAGACATCAGACAGTTCAAGACATGAAAAATAATAATGTACAAATTATCACGGGTTCATAAGAGTGAGAGAGAGGGAATGGGAGGGAAAAATGAGAATTTGTTAGCAAGGGGTCAAGTAGAAAGAAAATGATGAGGGCAACATAAGTATAAATGTGCTTGGCACAATGGATAGATGTATGGATTGTAATAAGAGTTGTAGAAACACACAATAAAATGATTTAAAAAATATTAGGAGGTGTGTGTGTGTCAGAACTGTATTTTATCTTCATACTTATTCAATTTGTATTGTGAGTTCTGAGTAAATAATATGAGGAACTGGACTATATGGAGAAGAGTGTGGCATCAGAATTGGGGGAAGACCTATGAACCTGCAATATAAAAATGACACAATCCTGCTTGCTAAAAGTGAGGAGGACATGAAACATTTGCTGATGATGATCACGTGTGTATTACCTTCAGTAATCAACCTTCTGTGTAGTTTACAACTCAGTCCAAAGAAAACCCAGAAATCCTCACAACTGCGCTAATTGATAAAATCATGTCAAATGGAAGATTGAAATTGTCAAGGGTTTCCATCTTCCCATCTTCCTTGCATCCATAGTTAATGTTCAGGTAATCACCACTCATGAAGTCAAATGATGCATTGTGTTGGGCAAATGTGTTGCAAAGACATCATTAAAGTGCTAAAGAATAAGGATGTCACTTTAAAGATTGTCATTAGCCTGACCAAAGGCATGACATTTTAAATTTCCTCATAAGCATATAAAAATTGGAAATTAAATAAGACTAAAGGCAAATCAGTATCCTTGAGCTTTGGTGCTGGTGAAGAATTTTGGATTTAGTAGTAGTATCTCTAAACCAGTCCATGGTGTAGAATTTAAAATACTATGGAGATAAGGGGAATAGAATAGACACAACCAAAGAACAGGCAAGTTTTTCTTGAGAGAATTACTACCAAAATGCTCCTTAGAAGTGAGGATGATTGGGTATAAGCAGATGGATTCTGGACTCCTACTTAACTCATAACATGACCAGGCTTGATACTCCCCTTTCACTAGAGATAAGGTATTACAGCAAAGTGTGGAAAAGAAAACAAATGGTACCCAATGATCCATCGAAATATAGTCTGGGGTATTGAAGGCTTCTTTTTAGACAAACAGCCCTCTAAGCTAAGAATCAAGTATGTGGAAGAAGTACACCAGCTTGTGTGATCAAAATATGAAAATAGCAAAGTTCATAAATGCTGGAGGGAAAAGTATCAGCACTAAAATAAATTAACACCCACTTTTTAGAAGGCTACTGTGAACAATGGGTGCTCCAAACCCATCTGCTGAATATCTAGTAAGATTAAGCTGCTGGCAAATTCCCCTGTAGCCACAGGCAATGGTTTCAAACAGCCTTACTATCAGATAGTGATCATTGTAATCTCAAGTATTGCTGTATCAAACTGAATGCTTACTCAGTTGACCTCCCTATTTAAAAAAAAAATTCTATTGAGGGCTCTTGTGACTCATAACATTTTGTACATCAATTTTATGAATCATAGTTGTACATATGATGTGAACTCCTTATTGACTCAACCCAAATTTTTTCTGGGTGAAAATATATCTTGCTTATACTATGACAAAAAATGTCTTCCCTAACTTTGTAAATATTAACAGCAATTTATTTACTTATTTATAATTTTGTCTTTATGTTGTTTTGTCATTACTGTTTTATTTCACTTTTGTTTTGCATGATCTTTTGGGTTTTCCAGTATGTGAAGCACATAAGGAATGGTTGTCTAGAGACAATACCTGATGCAATGATTTATAGGGGATATAGAGGTAGAGGTTGGAGATAGGGATGTTACACTCATACCCTCTCTATCTTTTGAAAGTGTCTAAAAATAGTTACCCCAAATGCAAAACTCTAGTTTGCATTTAGTTTATTCTGACTTATAGTAATTATTCAGAACCAGGTAGAAGTGCACTTGTGAGTCTCTAAGAGTGTGACTCTGCACAGTTGGAAACATCAGTCTGTGCTTAGGTACTATGCCACCAGAGAGAACGAGGTATTCTCTTCAAGATTTTTGTATCATTTGACCATTATTCCAAAGAGATTCCTCTCAGAATGCAAAGTAAATGAAGCCAAATTACCATTAAGAATAAATCTGGAAATCTACTAATTGTAAAGTAAAAAAAAATAAGATGAATTCAAAACAGCAGTGGAGTTAAATAATCTGTTGACAATTTGAGACATATGACCGAAGGGGTGGAGTTATCCTGTCCTTCATTTGGAGTCACTATGGTGGAAACTAGCTCTCTGGGGACCAGACAGGCTCACTCCCTGGCAGGCACTGTAGCTGAGAAGACACATGGAGACCTGCTGATGGCAGCCAGAGTCTTGGAGTTGGAGAAGCCACATGGAGACCCTTGCCAGTGCTGAGATGCTGAAACCACCACTGGATCCACAAGTCTTTACACCCACTAGCCTGTGATCACCTTTCATTGGCATCATCACATACATTTCTTGAGTCTGAAGTGGAATTTATAGATTGGTATCAACATATGGGTTAATGCCAGACTTACATTGTAGACTTAACTAGACTGGGCTGGGATCTTTCCTCAATAGTCTACTATTCTTGGATAGAAACCTCTTTCTTACACACATCTGAGTGTCCATGAATTTGTTGCTCTAATTTACCCAGACTAACATAAATAGTGTCACACCTAAGTCTCAGGGTTTTAGTCCACTGCTTTCTTAATCGTCTTTCCTGTATATATTATACAATTGCATATTTTGTCTTTTTGTTATTCTGAAGGATTTTCATGATCAAATCTCTTTTTTAATGTTTGTTTGCCCTCTTCTGGGAGTCTTGCTCCTGGAGAGCTGCTGCTGGATTTGAACTGCCAAGCCAGTGGGCCTCAGTCCCGTATTCAACCACTATGCCACCGGGGCTCAGCCCCCAAGTCTCTTATTAGGAATGAATTTTTTTGATCTAGCATTATCAGGAATACAGCTATGAAATAACTACCACAGACTTCAAGAAAGTTTCTTTTTGGCCACCTTCCATCTTTAAATTGAAAGCTAAATGTGATTCTTGTACACCTTACTCAGATTTTAAGAGATATCATAAGAGCATCAGGGTAGAGAAAGCACAAAATGGTGTACAAATTTAAATGCACATTGTTTAAATTGAGAAAGGGGATGCCTCTTCATATAGGTTTCATAATTATGAACATTTACTTTTCAGAGTTAAATTCTTTTAGAAACATCATGTAATACTGTCTTTTTGTTGTTGCTTTTCAGTTTTCCTTTCAATTGCACATTTCCTCTAAAATAAAGAGATATATACCAATTAGAAATAACTATAATTTTTTAAAGTTATTTTCAGATGTGTTAGAATTATCTATTTCTCTCTTTTTTTTGTTTTGTTTTGTTTTTTGGGGGGCATCACTGTCCTCTGGTGGTCATGGGAGCTACCTAGCGCTGCTTCTGAGAGCCATCACAGGATTTGAACTGCCAAGCACTCCCGCAGTCCTGCACTCAACCACTTACACCACCAGGGCTTATCCCTCTATTTCTCTCTTAAATATACAGCTTTTAATATAAATAATATAATGCTAAAATACAGAAACATGATTATAATCAGAAGCGAACTTACCACAACCACGTTCTAGGGGCATATAAAGAATTTATTGATGAATATGAAACCTGCTCTTTAATAATTAATAGCACTCTATGATATCAATGCAATTAATCCAGATTTGATGGTCATAAATGAATGAATTGTTCCTTTTAAAAAGAAAGTCACTGGCATATTTGAATTAGAATTTTTCTCAAATGGACTCTAGTGACCTTAAATGCTCACTGAAAAATATGAGCAGTTTAATCATTTGTAAGAGAAAATCCATTACAATGCCAGGATAAAAGCCACAAAAAACTTTATGTGAGGATAATGCATGTCTTAAATTGAACATGAACATCCTGAAAATAAGTACAGTCAATGGAGCGATTATGTAATGTTCTCAGTTGGAATGATAATCAGGATTCCATTTACATTCTCTAACAGCTAACATAAAATATACACAGTATTTGCCAGTGGACTTAATTGGTCCCAGGATGTCACTTGATAGTCTGCTTCCATCTGGATAACATGTTTATAAATAGATACCTTCTTGGTTTATTATAACAGCATTATTTAGCAAATCTATAAATAACATAAATCACACATTAATAATGTATAATAATAAAACTACAATATATAGTCATGTTATATAATCTCTAAGTAAATGTCATGATGCTAAAATCAGTTAACATCAATATTTAGATATAATATAGATTTTTAAGGAAATGCATTGCTTATATTGTATTATGAAATAGATTTTACTTATTATTAAGAAAGCTATCTCTACTTTCTGACTACATATCTTCTATACAATCTTTGATCAATGCAAATATTTTATTTGAGTCACTGCTCTACTTCAGTGCTTGAAACAGTTTAGACTTACATTAGCTTCAGACAATAAGAATAATGTGCTATTCTAACATTGGGAATTTTGCCCAAGATATATACATGCTCATACATATACACATATACACAAGACCCTTGTCTGTATGTGCATATGGCACAAGCTGTTTGTAATCTGCTGATTGCCTAAATGGTTGATGTTTCCATTGCACCAAAGAAAGACCTACACAGGAGTTTCCATGAAAGTCACAGTGAAGGAAGCCAGGGAGCCATTTTCTCCTGTGACTCTTGGAGCTATTATGAGTCAGAATCAACTGTTGGTCAACACTTTAAATTTTGTTTTGTATTTAATACACATCAACGTAAATAAGAGTTCCAGAAATTAATGATACTTTATCTAGAAATTAAAATCTGGTGTTTCTTGATCTTGAAACAAGACATTTTTAATACAGATGATAGAGTTTGAATACAGCTTTTATTAGAATTCTACGATTGTTTCTGAAAATATAATCGAATGCTGACCACTCTAAATCCTTAAAGTTTTAAGAATACATTTCTAAGAAAGAAACAAACAAAAATCAATGTTATAGCAATTTTCCTTTAGGAGTATTTCAGTAAAAATTGTCTTGATTAATAATGCTAACATTGCTTAATCAAAAATGCAAATAGGTCATCCTCAACTGATATCATTGATGCTTAGCAACTTTACTGTTTATCCTGAATGTATTCTTGATAAGAAAACCAGACTGCTAAGCATTTAAGAATATTCCTCTTCCTTTGATATTCTACAATGTTATGAATCAGTAGTTCCTATGGCTGAAAGCATCTTTTTTTCATTTTCTGTGGATTTGCTTTGATTATAAATATCACAATGTGTATCTTTTTTATTATAGATTTTTAAATTTTTTAAAGATTTTTTTATATCTACATAATTGTTCTCCAATTTTGAAACTCATATTGGACAACTGAGAATGTCCCTCCTAAAGTCTGTGATTCTGATGATCTGTTTCAAAATTTCCATTCATCTTTTTCTGGATAATTTCTTGCAATCTGAGTTAGAAATCAATAACAATTTATTCAGCATTTTATAATAGAGTTTATAATTATCTATTATTTATATATTATTTCAATTCTAACTTGTTTATTTTTAAGTCACTTTTATTCTTGGTCATATTTCAAATTGATGATTACTCTGTCAACCATGTATGAGGACACCCACAGGTTGAGGGCTTCAGTTGAGATATAGAACCGTGTATACTGTGGAATCAGAAAAAAGCAGAATAAGCAGAAAACAAAAAGAAATTTCAATGCAGCTGGTCAGTATCTTAATAGAAACTGGAATTTCTAATGTATTTGCATTTCATGATAATTTAGCACCTAACTCTCTCTTTTGATCTAAAGAATACTAAGAGCAGTAAACAGATAAATGGACTACTTATCACTGTAAAAATATTACTTATTTATAGTTAACGAATTATCTCTCAATTCAATGATGAATAATAAGATGCATTTATAATATCATTAGGTATTTGAAAAAATTGAAAACTTTCGTCTAAATTGAAAAAAAATGAGATTCTCCTCCAGGGACTGGTCTCCCCTGAAATCTTAGCTCAATACATGAGAAGATGGCTTGCTATCCTCTCCTCTGAGGCACATTCTGGTTGTCCTTATTTCAAGACAGATGTGTTTTTTTCCTTTGGCAGTCCACGGTACTCTCACCTTCCTCTTCATATGAGCGATTTTCTCTGATTACCTGTTCAGCACAAAGATTTACCATAGTCATTATGATGCACCTGACCATAAGACATAACCAGGTTTTAGAGCAGGAAAACCTGAAAAAAATATTCTGATCCAAATGATAATAGTATACTAAAATGTTCTGGGGTACCATACTCTCAGACCGTAAGTCACACTCTCATTTCCCCCCACTTTTGGGGAAAAGGAGTGTGTCTTATGGTCCTAAAAATGTGGTAATACGTATAGTAATAGTACACGACCCTGCTACATGGCCTCCCTGATTTTAAGCCATGTTGTATGCCCTTATTCTGTTCTCACCATTAACTCTTCATTTGTACACATTCTCATGAAATACAGTGTCATGTTAAGCTGTTCTCTTTCTACTCAAAGCTATCAATAGATTGCTATGTTCCACAAAGTTGAGTGTCTAACATATTCAAGAAAACATAAGTCGATATTTTTCTGTATTGTTTTCAGCGGAGACTTATGTGACATCAGCAATCATGCCTCTCGTTCCCTGCCCTTTTCTGAATCCAGTCTGAACATCTGGCAGCCTCCAGTCAATAAACTGCTGTAATCATTGTCTGTTGATTGTTAACAGATTTTTAATTGTGTGTGATATCAAAAAGAATGTTTGTGACCTTTCTTTCTAATGGGAACAACTATGAATCTCTTGCAGTATTTTGGCCATGTAGCTGTCTTTCAAATTTCCTGGCATAGATGAGTGAGTAAATCAGTATTTTCTCAGCTTGCTGCAACATTTCAGTTGGTATGCCATCAGTTCTTAGAGACTTGCTTTGGGTTAAAGCATCAGGGTAACACAAGCTTCTTGAGTCAGCATCGCTGAGCCTTCCTCATCATCCTTCCTTCATGATGGGTTGCAGCAGAGTTCTTTTTGGTACAGTGGCTCTGTGTATACCTTGTCTCTTCTACTGGTGCTTCCTGAATCACTGAATATCTCACACATATCATCTTTCAGTACTTCAACCTGAGGCTTGGAGTTTTCTTTCACTCTTTCAGTTCAAGATATTATGAATGTGTTATTAATTTTTTGATTAATATTTCATTATGATATTTTACTTGCTTTCTGAGTTGACTTTGAAATTGTCCAATTTAACTTTTATTTCCCTTTAGATATGGAATTTTTGTCAAGTGTTTTCCCTAATTATGGTTGACTATAGAAGATGCATCATAAAATACAAATAAATTGGTCATTATTCATGAATGAATGTTTTCAGCAAACGGAGATAGTCTAGTGACTTATTATGCAAACCAAATGAGTTTCATTTTGGTTTAAGGTGTTTCTCATACATCACCTCATGTCTCATAGGTACCAAATCTGAAAGATAACCTAAGCAAGGACTTTGCTTGGCCTTGCCAGTGCATGTGTAGGATATCTCAAGTTTAGTAAATTTTCCCTCTAGCAAAAACATATATTTTCATTTGATGTTTAAAATTATAATAAAATTTATTTTTAACAGCAGTTTCCTACTGTAAGTCTATGCAAACAGGTAACTAGTAAATTCAGGAAAACTACATATGGGGGAATAAGATGTTATGTTTCTAAATCCACAGCTGCAGCAATTTACTTACTGATCAATAACCTTGTATTATGTGTGTTTCTATTGAAATACATACTGTAGATTCATTACTGTCAAACTCATGGTCAACAGAACTATAATGTATACCTTTGTGAAATTTATCTATTGTAAATATTTTCTCTCTTTTGCACTTAAGAGCACTACATAATACTTCAACACTATGATTGGAAGACATTTCAGACAAAAACAGACTCCAAATTACAAAGAGAAATACAATAACATGAAAAAATGGCAGTACATAGAAGCACATAGAACACCTATTCACAATATGAGAGATTAGATGGAAGGTAGAATTTTGCCTTCTTTGGCTTCAGCTGGAAAAAAGCAAGTTGTATATAATTAAATGTCCACTCACCATGGATGCCTGGAAATCACCATGACAAAGCCAAGAGAACTGATTTTAGTATTACATATAATTTTATTTCCTTAATATGCTAATATTGAAGCCACACACAAAAAATAGGAACAACTGAGTTTGGAAACTAAATATTTAAACTATTTTATATTTCTATAATACATTTAACTTGCTAGTTAATTATGTGATTGGGTTCCCTAAAGGTACAAAATGGTGAATGTGTACGTGAATAAATAATGAGAATCTTATACCAAAAATAGCTTGCACAGTTTTAGAGACTGACATGTGAGATTATATGCTTGCATATTTCTGCAAATCAGATGGCTTGCTGTTGCACACATCCCAAGAATCAGACATCAGAAAGTGACAAATCAGACGTAGGATCAAAGATTATAGGCTTTGTCGGATTAGCCACAAATATTGGTCAAATGCCCTAGGAATGAATGGAGTAAAGACTTTTGGAATAAAACCTTCCAGAATTTCAAGTGCTGCTAGGGCATGACTGAAGATGAGGAAAGCAGCTGCAGATTAACAGCTGGCATACTTCATAGTTTTATGTGTCATTAAAAGGATGTATTCCAAAGCTCCCATGAATGCAGAAATGGAGGAGATACAAAACAAAATACATTTTGATATTTATTTATTTAACATAAATCTCAGTTGTCTCTTTGTTGTGATTCAAGGCTTAAAACTTACCTTTTTCAGAGAAGTTGAACATTTTCTCTGGATTCTCTTTGCAGCAAATGACAGCTCCATAAACTCTATATCCTTTGGCTTATTACCCACTGTTCTTTCTATGCCTTGTTGAATGATACTTCATATTTCATTGTTTAATTCCTTTGAACAAGGGCTCAAAATATTAAATGTGCTTTAGTTTAAGACTAAAATGGATTTTGGCTGAGATCAAGTGCAGTACCTGTTCTTATCAGTCTACCATCTGATATGTCCTCTATCCAAGGAATATATGTATTAAACATATTTTTGGAAGTAGAAGTTTGCTCCATCCACTCCATGCAAGTATCCAACTTTGTATTGCAACATTTCCAGGAATGGTGCAGCCCTTTAGGGCTTCTTAAAAAAATTCGAAGAAAAACCGACTATTCTCTCTACCCATTTTTCCCAGCCCCCCACCAAAAAAAAAATCAATGGTAGTTGGTAAGTTGGTTTGGATTATTAGGTAACTTGAATACAGATGAGTTGTATTTATATGATCAGAAACATGCAAAAAAGTGAATATGATGGAAATGTTAGTTGAAAATATATGTTCAGCCAAATGAAAAATAATAACAATGGGGCTTAAAGAAGTTCAGACTGCATTGAAAGTATTGGCCAATGTCAAGTATCCAGGAACTGATAGAATACCAATTAAAGTGCCCCAACAAGATCACTTTTCTGTGCCAGAGAATTTGGAAGATAGCTCGTTGGTCAAATGATGAAGAGAATAATAGCTGTAATCATTCTATAAAAAAATGACTGAACAGAATACAAAAATTATAGTACAATATCATTAATACCATGTGCAAGTAAAATTTACTGAAGATCAAGCTATACTAGTAGCAGCAATACATTGACAGGGAGGTTCTAGAGGTTCAGTCCAGAATCAGAAGACTTTGAGGAACAAGGGAGATCACCACTGATGTCAGATGGACCTTGACTAAAAGTAGTGCATACCAGAAAGATGTGTATGTGTTCTTATTTGTGTTTACTAAACCCAGGCATTCAACAAAATGGATAATAATAATATGGATAGCCTTGAGAAGCCCGGGGATTCCAGAACCCTTTCTTATGGTCACACACCACTTAAAAATCAATCAAAAAGTAGTTGTGCAAAGAGCAAGGACATGCATGCATACTGGTTGAAAAATCAGTAAAATTTTGTGTCAGTGATATATATTCTTACCATAGTCGGTCAGTCTGTATGTTTAGCAAATCATTAGAGAAGATGACTTATGTGAAGAAGAATATGTCATCAGGACTAGAGAAATGCTTACTATCAGCCCACAATCTACAAATGACACACCTTGCTTTGCTGAAAATGAGGAGGACTTGAAGTACTTGCTGATGAAGAGCAAAGGTTGAAACTCCTTGCCAAGATGACCCATCAATGGATCAATAGCGACTGTTATGACAAATAGAGAAAAAGAAACCTGAAATTGTCAAAGATAAGCTCGGGGTTGGTTCCACAAACCATCTTCATGGAGGAAGTAATTAAGAGATCAAATGACCCATTGCATTGGATAGATTTGTAATAGTAGATCTTTTTAAAGTGTTAAAAAGTAAGGTTACAGATTCCTCTGACCCAAACCATGATATTTTCAACTATGTCATATGTTTAGTAAGGTTGGGCACTAACTAGGCAAGAATGAATAAGTCAAACCCTTGGCATCCTTGCCTTTTAAGATCAATCTCCCTTAGGTCTTCCAAGAGTAATCAGTTTCTTCTTTTAATAGTCCATGCTACCTTCCATTTTATTCAGCAGCACCAAATTCAAACACATCAATTCTTAGTCAGTCTTCCTTATTCAATGCTCAACATTCACACACATGTGAGGCAATTAAAAATGCCATTGCTTGGATCACATGAAACTTAGTTCTTAAAATAAAATTCTTGCTTTTGGGTACTCTAAATAGGTCTCATGGGACAGATTAAGCTCATTGTCGTGATCATGTACTTGATGTCATTGTCATGATTGGGATGTAGGGGTGGAGACTATCCTATTAATCTGGAGATAGACAATGAGGCCTCTCTGTGGCCATAACTTTCTCCTGAGAATTCTGGGAAGTCTCATGGTATTTCGCAGTTGAAGAAAAGAAACTTGACTCTCAGTCTCTTGGAGTTGATCTACTGACAAGATGAGATGACAGCATGCTGATCGATCCTGATTCCTGGAAAATGGAGATGCTGGATGAGAGGCCACTTGAGCTTACCCTGATTGAGCCAAACCTCTAGGGCCAGGAAGCCATGTGGAGACTCCTGACAACGCTGAATGTTTCTACCAGACACACAATACTCTGCATCTATTGGCCTGTGATTGTCCTGGTGTCATCGCACATGCTTCATAAATCGGAAGGAGACTTTATAGACTGGTATAGGACATATGGGCTAATAGTGTCTTGTAACTTTGAACTTGACTGGGTTGGGATGCTTTCTCAATGTTCCAGATTTACCCAGTGCAATATCCTTCTTCTCTTAACTGCTGCATTCATGAGCACTGATTGTGGATCCATGCAAGAAGAAAATTGAACACTTCAATATTTTCTCTGTTTGCCATGGTATCACCTTTTGATTCAGCTTTGACAATTTTGTTTTTCTTTATGTTAGTTCTACATAAATGTAATTAAATGTCCTGGAACTCCAATTTTCTTCTATAAGTTATTATCAACCACATAGTGGACTGTCTGCACCTTGTAATGAAAAACCAAGAAAATATCAAAAAGATATTCTCATGTTTCTTCCAAGATCCATTGTTTTTAGTGTGGGCTCTATGTTTCTTTCTTTTTAGAAAAATAATTTTATTGGGTGCTCGTACATCGCTTTTCGTCATACATAGCTCAATACATAACTACATATACTGTGCCAAGCACCCCCACTTGTCTGTCCTCATGAACATTCTCCCAACATCTGCCTTTCCCCTTGGGCCCTTGATATGAACCCCTTTTCCCTGCCCCTCCAACATTTTCCCCCTTCCCCCCAGACCTCATTACTCTGCAGTCATTATTGTTTTGTCATATCTTATACTGCCTGACATCTCCCCCAAGATCCATTTGATAACAGAAATATTATAGATTGTTTTCAAAACCTTCTCTTAATCTCCATTAAAGTTCAGCTTATCATCTAGCTGTTGAAACCAGGTTTGAACTATTTTAACACAATTTGAATTCTGTTTTATATTAATAATATATTTTTATATTTTTAATAATTATTAATATTTTTCTCAAATGGCATTTTCTCCTTAAAATATGTACATAAGTGAATACAGTTAATTCATTTTGCCTTGTAGTTTTTTTTCTTGGCATGAATGAGTGCATCAAGTGCTACATTAATTTTTTGAAACAGACGAATTATTATTCTGTCAATTATTTAAGCCTTATTTGTCATGTGTGCTTTCATGATGCTCTAACTTCTGTACAGTGGTTCTTGGTCATTTTCAATTTCTTAAATGATTGAGTGTAAACTAAATTTGTATATACTCTTTGTTTCTTCCCAGCACTTAAAATTTTTCTTTTGCCATTCAATATGTTCTAATTCTGTTGTTCTTTGCAGATGTCTTGGAGTCATTTCCAATTCATAAGACCCTATGTAAAACAGAACAAAAGCTTCCTTTTCTTTCTCTGTTCCCACAATTGTGATGCTTGAACTCAGGGTTTTAGTCAGTCTCCATCCATCCCATTGCTACTTGCCCTCTTTGTGATGATCCTCCATGTTATCAAGCAGGATGTCTTCTTCCAAGGACCACCCTCTGTAGATGTCATATTCACATATGTGAGCCATATGTTGCCATCCCTGTATCCAGGGAACAGTTTGGTTCTACTCCTTTCAAGAGAGATTTGTTTGTTCTTCTTGTAATCCAGACTCTTTTGAATATTCTTGTCTAACCCATAATTCAAATGTATAAATTATTCCTTGATTTCTTTATTCATTGACAGCTTCAGTATCTTGTCCACCCATCACTATAGCTCATGGTCCAGTTGTGTGAGGTTCTGTGTTTCTGACATTGAGTTGTAATTCAACCTGAATGCTCAATCCTTCATCTTCATCCGTTAGTCTTTCTAGCTCTCTTTGCTTTCAGCAAGCAAATTTGTGTTGTTCACATATCATAGCTTGGTGATACTTAGTTCCTCAAATTCTTTTATCGAGTACTTTTTTTCATATAATGCAACTTATTTGAGTGTTTTTAGCAGAGTCCCTGAAACAAACCTTTCCTGGTCTTTAACACTTGAGTATTACCTTGCTCTATTTAAACAGTTGCTTCTTGTTCTATGTTCAGGTTCAACACAGCAAAATGGAGTGCACTGAAATTCCCTTTCACCATAGATGTTTTAATCCAGATATATTTACAGTATGGTGGTGGAAGATAGATCATTAGCAAGTTTTAAAAAGTGTCTTTTCATTCTACAAGACCCTCAGATTAGCTAAGAGTCTTTGGAAGTTTCGCACCAAATTACCTTTTTAATGAACTCCCTTTCAGACCTTTTCTTTTACTTTGGTCTAAATGAGGTTGCCCCTGGTCAGAATTCTTTCTTGAAAGTGGGACAAGAACTGAACGAGGAGAAACTTGAAAATGTGACCCTACTTTCAGTAGCATGAGGATATTTTTTAATGTAAATAAGGTGTACTGGTCTTGACAATCTTTTCTCAGTCATTCCTGTAGTCTTTTAGAATAGGTTGAAAACCTGTGGGGTGTACATGAGATTGTGTACCTGGAATTTTATTGGAATACATTTTATTGCAAATGCACCTATCAATTTATGGCTCCTTTCATGTTACAAAGACAGCTGTAATTGCTGAGACTAAATAAGTTAAAATTTTACTCTCTGTTTTTTTTATAGAAGGGTTTGATAACCCTTGCTTTAAAACATCTCTTATTTTAATACCTTCTACTGAAAGAATTCTGATATATATATATGGAATATATATTTGGAAATATGTATATTTAAGAGGAATGTATTATCTCATATACTTTATTCTGTATATGAAAACAAAAGCTAACATAAGTAGACATAGAATTATAAAGAAAAAACTGCTCATTACCTCAAGGACATATTGAATATCATATCTCAATTAGTTTTTTTTTTACTTTTTGAAGATACGTAACTTTCCTAAGACATACAACATTCGAGCTGAGCCCCGGTGACACAGTGGTTGTGTGAGGGACTGCAGCCCATAGGGTTGACAGTACAAATCCAGCAGCAGCCCTCCAGGAGCAAGGCTGGGCTTCCTACTCCCACCAGGGCAATGAAGCATAAATTTTTTTTAATGATAAAAGAATTACAACAATTGAAAGTTGTTCCTCTATATATTATGCATAGTGTTTATTTTAAACAATTTCAAATTCAATTATTTCCTTCTAAAATTAATTATTTCAGAAGGCCTTGTAGTATTAAGAGTTGTACATTTAATTATTTAACATTATAATGTTATTTAGCATAATTTAATCTAATTACATTAGTTTAAAACATATTAACTTTTCAAACAACCAATTTATACTTTGGAGTGTTGCCAATTAAAAGCATTACTATAGTTGGATAAATACCTTTAATTGAAATGTACAATTATTAAGGCCATTTTTTAAGATGTAATATATTTTACTAGTATTTTCTAAATCATTCCCACCATTTCTTATGGTAGACATTTATTTATAATTCAGTTAAAAATCCATTCAAAATACTTTTTAAAAAAATGAAGAGGCTATAAAGATCAGCAGTAATTTGAAATGACCAGAAGCTGCAAGGGAGAACAATGATACTTTCTGCTTTTGCAAAACTTTTGCCGTGTCTGAGATCCAGAGGTTCAGATTTACGTTGTCTTCTTCGGGTTGCTCTGACTTGGACTTGGTCACATGGCAGTGAGTGAATTCAATGGAATGCTTTGTTCGACTTTCCACACTATTTACCCTGATGTAGACTTTAAATCACCATATTTCTTTATGCTTCTAACATAGTCTCAAAACGTCTTCTGGGGTTATAGACATAAAGAAGCACAGTTAATTTTTTACTTAATTATTCAGCAAGTTAATAATGACTGATAAACCTTGCTGTCCACACATTAAAGAATTGTACAGATTTGTCCAAGAAAAATGTTATATGCATTTGAAGGTCAGAGAAAGTGATGAAAGAATTACAAAGACACACTTAATATTAATTTATCCTCAATAATCTTGTTCAAGAATGAAAGTAAATAAGAAGTTTAAAGAACTGATTATACAGATAGGGTGGCTAGGTAAGTTTTATAGAGAGGCAAATCACTTTCAAATTTAAATAACTGTGAATTGCCTTGTGACAGAGCTACAAGAAGATGCATATAAATATATGGCATTTTATATTGATATGTATGCTTCTGCTAAGAAAATTAAATTTGCTTCTTTGTTGTCTTTAATTCATTAATAAATAAAAATAAGATAAAAATATTTATAGTTGTATGAATATCAAATTATAACAGGTGTTAACTTGAAGAAAAATACAGAATCAATTTACATTTCATCTTCTTTTTTGTCTACAATTATAACAATATAGATAGTAGAGATGTTTTGAATCAGAATGCTGGTGTCAGAAGTTGGATTTCTCAGGGAGGAAGGCACTCAAATATAACAAAGGAAGCTCAGCCTCCTCAAATTATTTGAACACGACACAGATACAGTAAACCTTTCAAGAACTTCCTTTGCTGACACAACTCAAAATGAGATGAAGCAACCAACTGCAAGCATGAATTACCTATTAGTTATCAGGATGCACCAGTCTGACTCTAGAAAAAGAGGGAATTGTACAAAATGAAAAATGACAACAGCAACAGCAACACACACACACACACACACACACACACACCCTAGTAATTTGTCTTTGCAGTTACATAATCTCCTGTCAATTTGTGAAAGGGTGGTATCTACCCAGTCAATCACATCTCAGATTAATGACCTCATTAGGAGGCTTGGAGGAAGTCAGAGAGATCGAGGTGGGACAAAGGCTTTCTCCCTGGGAGGCATTCCTGTGGAGAAGCCACACATAACTCTACATATGTTGATGGCAGTCAGAGCCTTGGAACCAGGGGAGTCAGGTGAAGACCCACACCGGCACTAAGGTGCTTTCACCGCCACTGGATCCACAAGACATTCCACCCACTAATATGTGATCTTCCTGCACTCAGCATCATTGCATGTGCTACATGAGTCCACAGAGGAATTTACAAACTGGTGTTGGACATATGGACTAATAGCAGATGTATATGTTTGATATGGAAAGGGCTGGAATGTTTTCTTAACACACAATTAGTCATCATGTAAAGCTCTTTCTCATGCACACATGAGTGTCTATGAATTTTTCTCTCTAGTCAATCCATGCCAACGGCATTAATCAGCTGAAACAAACTACTATTGGTCATTTGGATTAGAAAGTTTCAAGGGGAATGACAGATTCATGAGAAGTAGAGACACATTCTTTGTCTAAAAGGGTACTTCAAGATCTGTCTTGAAGTATGATGCTGTCTTTGAAAGAATAGTATCTCTGCATAGAAGGAAATTCAGTCAATAGTATTATTATTTAAAGTTATTCACAAATAACTAAGGTTAGGAATGAAAAAGCTGAAGAAATTTACCAAGGTCTTCAGTCTGAACTTGATCAAAGATACAGCCAATTTACATTCTAAATTATTGGTGATTGACATGCAAAATTTGGAAAGGAAGAATAATTTTAAGAGTCATAGTGATAGATGAAAAACTAGATACAATCTGATAAAAAAATTTGCAGGACCAATCTCGTCATCACAAATATAAATTTTCAGCACAAAAATAGTGACTATACATGTCAATTTCTCCAAATGGAATACCGAAAGCCAAATTCACTATATCTCTGAAAAGAGACGACAGAGAAGCTTAATATCAGCAGCTAGAACCAAGTCATGAGACTACTGTGTAGCAGAGAATGGATTGTTCATTTGTAATTTTACTTTTATGCTGAAGAAAGCTAATGCAAACCTACAAAATCCAAGTATGAACTTGGCTAAGTACCATATGGATTAGAGAGTATCAAAAGAACAATCTGCAGTACAGAACATGACTAACAGAAACTCTGATGAAACCAAGAGCACAATACATGCAGAAAGCAAATTGTTAGAAGTCCAGTTTGCAGAAAACTGTGGATGATTGTGAGAGCCCAAGCTTCACATAGCTTCACTGCATAGTAAATAAGTCTACAGGGAACTCTCTTTATCCACAATTGAAGGATGTGAGGAAGATGGTTACTAAACAAAATGCATTGGAAAGAAGAGTACAGAAAATAAAAGATGTAAAACTGACTTGATTATTAAAATGTTGCCGGTTGATTCTGGCCTCTGATGCATGCAAGACCTGATCTGGTTTTCCACACTTTCTGTATGTGTGTTTGTTCATATTACAGTGTATCTCAGAGGTGTTAGTTCATTGGAGGTCACCCCCATGAAGCTGTGCTAGATGCTTTTATGTGTTTCAGTATCTGAAACCCAGATTTCAAGAACCTATAGGGACAGCAAGAAGAAAAGGAGTCGAGTGTCTGAGGGGGTGGAGTAATGGGGGTGGTGGTGGTAAAAGAGAGATGATGTCAAAGGGTCAGGGAGAAAAAGAATATTTGGAACCTTTTAGCACTAACTATTGTGCAATACTGATAGACATGATTGATCTACGGAATATTATGGCATAAGAGTGGATCCTCAAAGCAAAATAAGTAAACCTAAAATGCAATTACACTGGGCAGAGCTTTCATAGTAGACATTTTTCACACAAGGTAAGCCTTGGGCAACCTGCTCTGAGTTAGTGACCCCAGTGGCATTACCTGAGAAGGTTTTCTGTGGTCACAATGATTTTTTTGTTCATAAAAACAGTTTGACTTGAATATCATTCTGTGTGTGTGATTCACTTTCAGTGATCAGCATGTGGCTCTGAAGTTTTGCTTCCTCTTCATGAAAATTTTGCAGAAGCTGTTGTGATCTTGAACACAGTTTATATGGAAAATCCCAACTGTATGAATGGTTTACCCATACCAAACAATGTGAAATATCGATTGATGAAAAGTTTCATTCTGGACATCCATCAACTTTCCCAGTGCTCAAAAATGTCCCTTTGTATTGCATTTGGAGTTCATTCCATCCTATCAGACTGAAAAATTGCTTAAGAGTGTGTGACAGAAAAGCACTGATTGAGAAGGGAATGGGAGATGGTTTTTCCACCATGACAATGCACCTGCTCAAGCAGCCATCTCAGTGTGCCAGTTTTTGCCAAAGACAGGTTACCTCTCTTGACCTTGGTACAGGTGATTTTTTTTGTTTCTGCCAATTGAGAGGGACAGCAATTTGACAACATAGAAAGGGTAAAGAATAAAAGATGAAAGCTCTGTAAGCCATCCAAAGAGATTAGTCTGAAAACTGTGTCCAAAAATTTAATCATATATTTGACAAATGTATTAAGTGTGATGGTGAGTACATTGCAGGTAATACGAAGATTGTGCAAACAAAAAAACCTAAATACATATATGTTTTCTTCAATTCTTTTTGTTGGGAGGTACACATTTGTGTGCATTAAGTCCTAATTAATAATACATTTTATGAAAAGAAAGAAACCTTCAAACAATTTTAAAAATCAGGAAAGAAAGAAAAATGAATGCCAGGATAGATTATCAAACTGGCTCTTAATCATAGAGTGGTTAAGACAATGGGATAAATGCTGTAGTCAAAGAGTTGAACAGATCATTTGAAAGGCAAGCTGAATAAGACAAGGTAATACATTAAAATGAACTGTAGAAAGACCCAGATTTAGAAAACCAAAAAAGAAGAATGTGCTCTGAATATATTTAGTAGAAAGCACTCAAGAAAAAGAAATCCTTGAATTGGTATCTTGTAAGATTCTATATGCAAAATATTAAATGCTCCAGGAAACATCAAAGAAGATGGAAAAATGGTAACATTACAAAGACAACTAGTCAATATTCCACCATTTCGGAAGGTAGTGTATGAACAGGAACCATTGTGACTGAAGGAAAATGTCCAAGTAGCATTGAAACCTGTCCCAAAACAGGTCTCCTAGAGTTAATGGAACAGCAATACAAATGTTTCTACAGATTACTGGAGCACTGGCAACACTCATTCACTTTTGTCATAAAATTTGTTAGTTGGTCAACAGAGGGTAGAGGTACATATTTCTATCCATTCTAAAGAAAGGTGAACCAACATAATATTTTAAAGAAAAGTACTATTTACCAAGCAAAATTTTACTGAAGATATTCAAAAACTGGTTGCAGAAGTACGTGGAGAGGTTGTTGCCAGAGGTTGAGGGCAGATCCGAAACCTTGGAACAGGCCATATCATTACTGATGTCAGATAAATATTGACTGAAAAGAAATAATACCAGAAAATTACTTATTTTTATTTTATGGACTATGAAAACACATTTTGCTCTCATAACCAATGATGAAGAACCTTGAGAAGAATGGAAATTCAAGAATGTTTCATTGTGCTAATGCAGAACATAGGTGGAGAGGCTATTGTACATATACAAGGAAATAGTATATGGTTTCAAATCAGAAAAGTCATGTAGCAGAGTTATAGCTTCTCACCATATTTATTAATCTATATGCCAAACATAAATTTCAGAGATACTGGGTTATATGAAGACGAATGTAGTATTCAGTGTGGAGGAAGACATAAATAATCTGCTAAATGAATATGAAATCAGCTTTCTTACTGAAAGTGAGGAGGACTTTAAGCATTTGCTCATGAAGATAAAATATTGCAGCCTTCGATAGGGATTGCAACTCAATGTAAAGAAGATCAAACTCCTGAGCTTTAGCTCAATGAGTCACAGCATGATAGATGGAGAAAAGATTGAAGTTGTCAAGTATTTCATCTTCTTTGGATTCGCAATCAATTCTAGCAGAACAGTCAAGATCAAATGATAAATTGCAATGAGTAAGTCTGCTGCACAAGAACCTTTTAAAATTTTTGAAAAGGAAGGATGTTATTTGAGGACCTGGGTGTGCCTGACTCAAGATATGGTGTTTCAATTGCCTCATATTCAAGATAAAGTTGGATATCGAATAAGGAAGACTGATGAAAAATTGATGTATTTTAATTACATGCTCAGGAAGAATGGAAAAACCATGAATTGACCAAAGGATAGAGAAGTCTGTTGGAAGAAATACATCAGATACTTATTAAAGACAAGGGGGAAAAGACTGTATTCTCACTTACTTTGGACAAGCTGTCAGACTATGGCAACCTCTGGAGAAGAACATCATGATTGGTAGAGTAGAGGGGCAGTGGAAAAGTGGAAGATTCTTGACAAGATCGATTGAGAGCGTGGCTGCAACACTAAACTAAAACATAATAATAATTGTGAGGACAGTGCCAAAAGGTCCAGGAGTGTCTCTTGGGGGTCACTCTGCATCAGAAACTTCTCCATATATTCTAGCAACAAAATTAGTTACCAATGCAAAATACAGTCTTCCTCTATCTCTTTAATATACCCGCACCCACCCACTATGATGCCCCCAGTGCTACCTTGAAAATCTGGCTAGAGAGAGCGAGTACACGGGTACAGATTGGAGCTCATGACACACTCAGTCCAGGACAGATAACCCCCTCAGGTATGGTACTAGGAGCAGAGATACTATGAGTGTAGTGGGAGTTGGGGGGGGGGCAAAGAAAGAACTGATTACAATGATTGACTTATAACTGACCCCACAAGCAGGGAGGGCAAACAACAGAAATATGGATGAAGGGAGAGAGTGATTGGTGTACAATATGAAAAAAAAAGTATAAATTATCAAGGATTCATGATGGAGGAAGGATGACGAGGGGAGGGAACAAAAAAAACAAGGAAGTGACCCAAGTGTTCACATAGAAAAATATATTTTGAAAAGGATGATGGCAACATATGTACAAGTGTGCTTGACACCAGGGATGCATGGCTCATTAAAAGAAATGTAAGCACCCCAAATAAAATGATTTTTTTTAAAAGAAGCACAACCTAGATGGTCATTTAAAACATTTTATGTAAAAAGAGGCAATGAGACCTTTAAAGTAACCCAAGCCACACATAAGAGTCAAGTGAATGAATTCTATGCTTCCACTTACATCTAACCCAAACCCAAGAACACCTAGTTCTTAGAATGTGATCCTACTCAACACTTGTTTCCATGATGAATGAGGAAGTGTGGAGAAGAGAGCAGAGGTACTGGAGGATTGTGGAAGCCCAAAATCCAATTATAGGATACCATCTATAAGATACAATCTATAGGGAACAACCACAGAATAGCATTGCTATCCAACAGAGATCACTGTAAACTTGATTATGATGGCTAGAACTAATATGATGCCTGGGCATTTGATTTCCCTCTTGACCCACTCTAGGTTCAAATATTTCCTGCTTGTTTTCAACATACATTTTCTCTCTCAATTATTATATCACATATATATATAGAGAGAATCTATTTTATTTTGAGTATGTTTTATGAGTTTATGAAGCACAAAAGGGATGTAGGTATAGAGAAAATTGATGTAATAATTTATTGGGGAGGAAAATGAGATTGAGAACAATTGGAGATCATATAATGACTATGAGATCATATAAAGGGTGAGGAAAAGATACATGAGAACTCATTATGGTGATGTATATACACATCTTTTTTAATATTATTGAGGAATGTAAATATATGAAGTATGAACCTTATCATAATAAAACAACTGGGAAAAAAGAAACAAAAGAATTGATTTGATGGCAGTAGCTAGTCTTGGTTAATTGAGGCTATGCCTCAATTTCAAGGAATTGGCATGACACTAAATAAGATAATTTAAAATGTTATTATTTATTTTCATGGATATGAAATTTATTACTTAAAAGTAGCCTCAACATTTTCCGTTTTAATACATACAATATGTTTGCATCCATTTTACATGAATTGACTGATTGATTTTTAAAATGGTGTGGTACAAGGAAACAATTCTATTTAACAAACAACTATACAGAGGTATATGATTTCTGTACCTTAGAGAACAAGATTCTAGAGTATATGCCATAATCAAAATTACAAAGCTCTGATGAAAACCATAAGACAAAGCCCCCAAAATAAAGAGCTCACTTCCTTCTAGTCTCTTCCAAGTCTGGGAAACCCTCCAGCATAGAACCTGCCCTGAGAATTTCTGATAGGGTAACTTTTTAATGATGTTTTATAATTGGTCTGCATTTTTGGAATACTTGCCTTTAGTCATAACTAGGGAAATTCCTTTATTTTTTCCTAAATACATTGAGCTTTTTGCTCAATCATTAGAGGACACTGCTCCAAGAGAGAAAGACTAGAAGGACTGGACTTTCAACTTTGTAAACAGTTACAATTTCAACAGTTATGACACACAGTGGGTTGCTCTGAGTCAACTACTAAGGGATAGCAGTGAGTTGGTTTATTTTCAGATCGTAAATTAGAGTCAACCCTTCTTGATCTTGTGTATAAAGGAATGCAACATTTTAAGGTTTGTTCCATTTTGACACTGATTAGTACATTTAAAAGTTGGCCCAACTATTAAGAACGTTAGTGGGTGAAAGGAAATATTGGACAGAGTACAATATGAAAAATTAATAACAGCATGTAAATTATTAAGAGTTCAAGGGGGAGGGTTGGGGTAAGGGGAAATATGGGGAGCTGGTACTGGGGGCCTAAGGGGAGGGAGGATATTTTGGGGGTGATGATGGCAAAAGGTGTGCAAATGTGGTATGTATATCACTGACGTGTGTTGATCATAATGGGAGTTGTATGGACCCTAATGGAATGACATAAAAAACAGAGATGGAAATAGAGCTTATACCAAGAATTCAAGTAGAAAATATTTGGAAATGAAGATGGCAGAATATGTACAAATGTGCTTGATACAAAGGATGTATTGAATGTTATTAGAGCTGTAAGAGCCCCCAATACAATTATTGGGAAAAAAAAGAATATTAGAGAGAAAGGGATGAATGTAATGCAATCACAGACTAGAAAAACTATCAGGGTTGGATGTAAAATGCATGCTGCTCTCTACCAATCTTTGTCTTTCAGGGAAATTATGGCCTGCTTCCCGTTTACTTTTGGGGCTGCTAATCATAAGGGAAATAGTTGGAACCTACCAACTGCTCAATGAGGGAAAGATGAGACTTCTTTCTCTTGTGAAGATCGACACCTTGTACATCTCAAAAGGCAGTTCTGCTATGTATTCTAGGGTCCCCATGTATTGAAATAAATCTCAGTTTTGTTTGTTTGCTTTTGGCTCTTCTCATGCAGCATCCTTTCTTAGTTCTTTATTCTACTTACAGTTTATTAATTTGCTTTTCAAAGCACTTTATTGTTAATTGGGTGAGATTTTGCAGAGATCATATGTTTTACATTTTAAAATTCATATATATATATATATATATATATATATTTATCACATTTAGTTCAGGAACCACAGTACGGTATCACTCATAATTCTTCCCTATGGTTTCCATTTTCATTCCTACTTTGTTCATCACTTTTTTTTTATTTGTACTTGAACAAATACCATCCTTTTGACCTCAAATTGATGATTAATCTAAGTTGTGCATTTGGCTACTGTCACTATTTCCCTTATAAATGTCTCTATAGTTGGCCTGAAAGTTGATCCACAAATATGCTTGATTCTAGACCTAAAAAATTCTAGACCAAGCAACCTTAGGAGCAACCCATTAGTCTCTGTACAACCAGAAAGCCTAATTTTTTTTCTGACTGTGAGTTCTGTTACACAAGACCTCTACACTTTCTATGATTTGCTAACGTGATCTCTCTCAGAGTAGTTGGTAATGGTAGGTGGGTACAGTCTGAATTGTCTTGTCTAGAAGTAGTGGAGAGGGATGTTCATATGGTCTGTTAGTTCATTCTACTAGCTAGCTGCTCCTTTGTATTTTTAATATTCATTACCTCTCTTTTGTCCAGAAGGGGAGAGACCAATAGCTGGACTTCAGGAGGCCACTTAGAAAATTTTAAGAACGTAGAGTTCACATGCCAAAGAACTATGATTGATTATGTTATGTCAACTGATCTTGGGGTCTCCCAGGTGTATGGTCCTCACTTTCCAGGGACAAGAGCTCATTCTCCCAAGGTGTTTAGCTATCACTAATCAGCTTTCCAAGGTATGTGCTCAATTACATTCTAGGATATATGTGCAGGAAAGGCAAATACTCATGTACAAAAAAATACCCTCTGTAAAACTGACATATATTCATGGGATGATCACACTCCCCTCTACACCTGTTAAGCCCTGAAGTCTATCATACATCTACTCTTGTAGACCATGATTTTTGCAAAATTGTGTATGTAGCAGTATCTACCTCTGTTGCATTTAGAACTTCTCCCATTAGTTTTTTATCATATCAATTCTTGCAATCCTCATCTTATTGTACATTACAATTTCCTTCACCAGACTTAGCATATATATGTGTGTGTTTATACATATACCTTTCCTTCTCTCTCTTTCTGAAATACCCTAAATTCAATCACAAATGCTTGCGAATTTTATTGTCACCATTATGCAGTCTTTTCCCCAGTTTTTACAGCACACACCATCAAGAAATCCTGTGGCTAAAGTGCTCCATTGTTATCTAAAAAAAAAAAAAAAAAGGTCTGTGTTCCAAATCCAACAGTTGATCTCTGAGAAAAAAAGATGTGGCAATCTATTTCCAAAGATTACAGCCTCAGAAAGCCTATCAAGCAGTTCTTCTCTGCACTTTAATATCCTAGGAATTGAAATCAAAGGTAACAAGTGTATCTATAATAGTTCCCATAACTACCTGTGACTTTTTCAAAGTTTTGCTGCCCCATCCACTAAGTATACTTATTTTTGAAATATATTAAGTGAGAATGTTATTGTAACTTAAGGTTTGCATTCAAAAGTCTACACTAACTCAAAGTACTGTGTCTCCTATTATTACATTCTATGAATATCATTAAATAACATTAGAATGTGCACTGCTTATCAAAATAGAGTTTTTCAATGAAAATAAGGCAAAGACTCTTGAAACCAATTGCCAATTAAAATATAACTACATTCTCTCTGAAGAAAATGAAAGTAGTTTCTGATTCTCTGATTTGAGGTTTTACAAAGACAAATGTAGGCTTACTTTTATATAACCACAAAATGATCAATATACACTTTGCAATATGATTAATTTAAGCAATTCCTATTCAATTCATGGAATACCTACCTTCAAGTATGATGAAATAAACAGCAATTAGTCTATATTAACCTTTTATAAATTCTGTTTTAAAATAAAAAACATATCCTCTGTAACACTTGTCTAAGATGAATGTGCAATTGCATGTGGGTTCTTTGTGTCAGCATACTTAGTACTGTAGCTATAAGTGACTTATTCTTTATGTAATTGCTCAAAATTTTATTTTTAATGGAAAAAACGTTAGCAAATGTTAATCAAAGCACATTTACAGGTCTTTCTATATTCATAGTTAGGTTTGGTCCATGTAAACCTGACAGCATTTGCGGCCTGTTCATCAACTGGAGGTAGACAGATTTAGTGGACTGAAGAGCCATCTATTAAAGATACTATGCCTCCGAATATCAAGGTCTGGATCCCTAGATTTGGAATTGGTATTTAAATCTGTACTTTAGTAAATGAGCCACTTGATATTATTTATGCATTTGCCTTTTCAGATGCTGCCAGTATACTCTTAACATGGAAGTTTGTCCAAGTAGCATAGCTCTAGTGCAATACAAATTTAAATATGGAGCATTGATTAGTTGTAAGACAGAGAACAAACAGATAGTCAAGTTTTAGCTATATGTGAGTAGTTGCAAATAAAGTGATTTAGTGCCTTCATATTTTATTTAATGTTTTCAAGAAGGCAGTTATAAATTAGCTTAATATATAATCAATTAATCTGCAGACAGAAATGTGAAGATAAATAGCATCTTGAGACTTTTTTTTTTGATAATGGAATTTTGAAGAAGGAAGAATTTTAGATATTAGTAAGAGTTATTTATATTTGAAGGAAATATTATTAACTCTCACATGTGCAGTAGCCATCAGATTAGTGTTCCTCCATCCTTCCCTAAACTCACATAAGAAATGCCTTTAGGGTTGAGCCCCGGTGGCATAGTGGTTGTGCGCGCGACTGCAGTCCACTGGAAGTTCAATTCCAGCAGTGGCTCCATAGGAGCAAAGGCTGTGCCTCCTACTCCCACCACCAGAAGGCAGTGATGCTCCCCAAAAAACAAAACAGAAAAAGATATGCCTTTATTTAGTAGATATTAAAAGAAGAGTAAAGATAATGAGATTGAAAAAAATAAACAACATTTGACAACTCTAACTAATACACATCTGGCGTATATTGTCAGAACATTGAAAAGATTAGAAGCAAAAATGTAGTTACTCATTAATAATCAAGAAAAGTTTATTTTCCAGAATTACACAAACTGAACCAACTATGTCAAAGGATTTTACTTTTTAAAGATATATGAATATGTATATATACTTGTGTATGTGTGTGTATCTGTGTGTGTATATATACATATAAATACTTCAGTTATTAAACAAAATTTAATCAGAAGTATAATGCTCAAGAGAATTAGACCAGGGTCCAGTGACTGGAGAGACCATTAGAATGGAAGTTTTTGCACTATCAGTAAACAAATTAAGGAAGTCCACCATTACCAGGTGATTGACAGTGCAGCACAATTTCTTTAAAGGCACCAGCAAGGGACTGCTTTCTGTCCCAGTGCTTGCATTTGCTGAAAGAGAAAAGCTTTTATGTTTGACTAATTGATCTGCTTTGACTAATGGAAGCCAGCTTCCATCTTGGGCTGGAAGATGGCTTGGCTTCATAGGTAATTAGAGTTTGTGTTCAGTAAGTCATATTTTGATATCATAAATCAACTAGATAGGGAAATCGTGTTTTAGGTTGCAAGGGATTTGGGTTACTTTTAGGGTGAAAGGGTAAGCGTGATATTGGGCATGAATAGAATGATATGAAATAAGAAATGACACTCAAAGAGGTGTGGGGTTTAAGTTAAAACATCAAATTATTAGAATATACCAGGATGATTGTCTTACAGTAAATAGATAGCCTATTTTATTTTCTAGATTATTTTAGGCAATGTGACTAAAGTGAAAAAAAACAAAAACAAAGAGCACTGCCATCAGGTAGATAGTAATTCGTCATCCCAATACAGGGTAGAGGTAAACCGCTCCATCCCATTCATAGTCCCCATACAGGACAGGGACAAACTGCTCCATCCGATCCATAGTCCCCATACATGACAGAGGTAAATTGCTCCATCTGATTCTCAGTTTGCCAATCTCTCTGAGAACAGAGAGTAAATGATCTTTTCTTCTGCAGAATAATGGATAGGTTTGAAACCTGACTTTGCAGTTAGTAGTCCAAATGCTTAACGATCCTAATGTGATTATATCTATATCTCATTTTATTTGAATTCTCCATTATTCAAATTCATGAGCAACTTAGGCTGTATTAAACATGGGACAAAATCCATCAATTAAAAAAAGCAGAGACACAGTTTTAGCAAAAAACCAGATTGGCAATCTATATATAATACAAAGAGTGAAGAAGAATATTTGTGTGAGTCATGAAAAATACTCAGTTTAAAGACGTACAGGTTGCTTAACAATATCACACACCTAGGGAAGGAAAATATTGAAAGGATTTGTGATTGGCAGAAGAATAAATAAGTATATTTGATTCATTGGAGTATACTTTCCACTTACCCTCATTACAGACAGTACCTGCTCTTTAGAATAGAGCCATCAAAGGAGGCTCATTTATATGGAGCTGAACGAGATTGCTGGAGTCTGCTCAGGCTACTCAACACCATTATGCATACAACCTTTTGAGAAGCTATCTTATACGAACACATTTTAATGCTGTAAAATATAGTAGCTAAATTGATGACATCTTCAAAAATGAATCAACGGTCAGCCTGGGCAAATTCAAAGCTTTTTTATTGTATTAAACGCCACAAATGGAACTAGTCCATCAAACAAGCAAAGACTAACAAGACTGATTTAGATGGATAGTATGCAATTTCTCTGCACAGTTGATCTCTGGACTCGTCAGAGATCTTGCTCCAATAAAGGAACATAAAGATTAAAAAAAAAAAAACCCTCCGGATCAATAGGGGAACGGCGCTACTAGGAGAGTAAGGGAAGCTGTGGGGGTAAGTAAGGGGGAACCGATCACAATAATCATAAGCACGGTCCTCTCCGGGGGCATGGACAGCAGAAGTGTCCGTTGTTTCTTCTCTTCTTCTATGTTTCCTTACACGGCTGACACGTCGAGGGTCAGAATTAGCTTAATATTAAAAAGCAAGAGGATCGGATTTAATATTAAGGAATGTGCCACTTCAATATTTTTAATTCTTCATTTTTGTTGTGTCATAATTTTGTGGTTTCTTACATCATCTCCTTGAAGTTACTTTCTTAATGATGCCATTGTCTTGACACAAGACGGCTCACACAATTCAGACCAATTATTGTTATTTAGTTTTGGCCCGCATCAGATCACTCAGCACGAAGTAAAGAGATATGCTCATGTAAGCAGACATTTATAGCTCTGGTTTATTACAGCAAATTTATTTTGGGTGGCTCCTAAGTTAAAGAGAGATCCTATAAACTAACATAGAGGAATGTATTAAAACCATTCAAATTTCTATGTGAATAACAAAGTAAGAAATGCTTATCCATAACTGTTGATTAGAATACTTTGTGCTTTTATAAATTTAATGAATTCTTCATATTCATATTCATTTTCCAGCACTGAGACAAAAACATTCAGGTTCAGAAATAGTACATATAAACATCCAAAATTTATAATCTATCAAATGGTGGAATAATATGTTCTATTATGCTACCTTGAAAGTACCTGTTCATATGAGAACATAAAAAATGTTTAAAATGTGTAAATAAATAGTTTCCACGTTACTGAGCTATAACAATAGCAAAGGTGTATCATCTTTTAAAATTGAAACTATCTATTCTGCCAATGTGTCACTAATGTGTCTATGAGTAATATAGACATACCACATAGTTTAATCCATAAACACTTGTAGGTTATCCACTAAATTTATTATTATTGAATATAATTAAACAAATTCATTAAATGGGTGTACTTTAACACAATTTCTATTCTATCAACAGAACTTGCAAGAAATGCAAAATAAAATGGAATTTTGTCCATTATTCATGTCAGTAAATTTTACTAACATAGGCTACAAAAATAAAACTAAACTTATCAATATCATTTAATATATTTATAATACCAAGCTAATTGCAATGCTCAAATATACTCAATATATTTCATGATAGAAAATAAAATGTATTTAAGTGTATACTCATTTTTACAGGAACAAAAATATATGCAGTTTTTAAAAAATATTTAATGCTATTGACTTAAAGAAATAATACTAAAAATAGGTCCCACATGTACATACCAATTGAGAAATAATAAACATTTATTTTTTGAAATGCTATTTTGTTCTTCATTTTTAGTTTGAAACTATTATGAGCATTACACTTATCTGAAGTTCCTCTTCTTTGGGTAAAAGCACAGAAATTATTGAAAGTCCATAACTATCATATTTTAATATTATATTAAAATTCATTTGCAAAATTGACAAATTTTAATGGAAACTTTCTGAAAAGTGACTCCACAAAGTTCCTTTGAAGAAGGATATTTTCCCAACTCAATGTTCCCCTCAGTCTTCATGCTTTCCAAACTCCCTAGCGTAATCACTTTCGACTCTCGTCTGTATTGCTTACATTAAGTTCTGTGGTCCATGTTTTACTTGGATCACTGTTTATAACAGATGCTTTTTAAAATGCCAATGCAGTCTTCAGCTGCAATCACTGAGTCAGGGTTTACATCCAACATCTGGCACTATATGTCAGCACCTGAAGTAAATAACACTCTTAGTGATGTACTTGTCTGGCCCAATAAATGTGTTCATTTGAAACTGTCATTGGTAGATGCCATGATTTATTACAGCTCATGCTTCTTCAAAATACCCTCCCAGCCACTGTTCAATAGACTAGTTAGAGCAAGAACAGTGCTGGCTTTTTGAACATGCTCTTCCTTGCTATCTAAATACTGGAAAGACACTAGAGACCGAGGACTTGAGTAATGAAATTGCGAATGCTGAAAGAAGTGTAGTCATTTAGAACTAGAAAGAAATAAAACAAAAATCAAGTAATACAGACAATGGCTCTTTCTATTTCAGCTGAATTTCCTGGATGTTTATTGTTTTAATGTATAACAAATCCGTGGGGCTTACTTAATGGACAGCATTATTAGACTAGCTTCACTTTCCATATATAATGACTATGTGACATGTATGTGAGCACTTAAATATTTGAGTTTTAATGGAATGTCATTTTCAGAAGCATTGAAATAAGAAAATTACATGCATTTAAATGAACATGCAAATGAGATCAATATAAAATGAAGCATAGGTTCAGGATAAACAAATAAAAATCAACTGAAATGACCTAATGGATAATATGCATTTGAATGATGGTGCTGAAGAATATTAAAAGTACCATGAACCACTACAGGAAAAACCAATAAAACCTGTCTTGGGAGAAGTTTGACCAGAGTGCTTCTTTTTTTTTTGGGGGGGGGGAGGGGGCACCACTGCTCTCCGGTGGTGGCAGTAGGAGGCCCAGTCCCAGAGTGCTTCTTAAAGGCAAGGATGCCAAGACTTTGTCTTAAACTATGGACATGTTGGCAGAAGCGATTAGTTCCTGAAGAAATACACAATGCTTGGTAAAGTCAGGGGAAACAAGAGAGTGGAAGGCAGTAAATGCCTCTGGTATTGTCAATATAATATATGATTATCAATCTTATTGCTTTATGAATTATGTATATATTTAAATTATTTCCTATTTTCATTCTTTCTCATTAGATATTTTGTCTTACAAGTAGTAATCCAGATTAAGACTATTATTTTTTTCTTTGAAGTTTGCTGATTAAGCAATCTAAGTAAATATAGAGGGACAGCCTTATATAACATATACACTAGATAAGAGTTATGGGCAGGGATACCAAATATAAGAATTGGACTTGCAGAATTTGTATGAACAAGTTTTTAAAGTTTATCAATATGCTGTATAATGCTAAATGAAAGTCAGGTGGTTTTCATTAAATGTAGAACAATTATATTATATTTATTATTATAATTACATCATAATTTAGAACAATTTATAAATTAAATGCTCTATATTAAATTTAGAACAATTATGCATGTAAAATGAACAGAATTTTATCAAAATTACATGGAAATATTAGGTAATACAGATATATGTGGGATTATATTATGTCACTTATTGATGGAAGCCACATATCCCTTTTCATAGAGGAAAAAATATGGACAGATCATGTCACAAAATCTGACCTTGTTTTCCCAGTAACTGCCCTCTTGTAGCAGGTTAATTTTACCAGTTTATTTATGGTTTCATTTCCTTTATAGTCTTCATGGTTTTCTTGGAGCAAGTGTGAATGGATTTGTGTGACTGTGTGTCTACATGTGTGTTTGGAGTATGAGTGAGTCTTAGTGAACATATATCTGGGTTTATTGTAAGCTTCAAACAAAGCAGGAGGAGTGGTTTTATAAGCACTTGTTTTGATACTTAATTTTAACACTGTATCTCATCACAACTGCTTTCATTAACATATTTTATATGTTGGGGTGTATTACAACAAAAGTATTCATTAGTTCATCAATTAATGGTCATCTCTTATAAGGTGTCATTAAATTTCTGAGAATAAAGTGTTGTTACAGCATTATCTAAAGTGCCAGAGAGTCTCATAAATGTATTAAATCCCTTTAAATGCCACAACTCTAAAGGAGTCTTTTTAAAGGCTTTAGTTATGCCATGATCTCATGGAAATTCACTCTTATGCAAAATTATTTGTCCCTCAGGGAACAATGCAGCTAAAATAAAGCTTTGGGTTTCAAACTAGACTGTTATAAACTGTGCAAATTAAGCCACTCAACAAAATGTTAAACTCCAATTTCCAAGACTCATAATTACCCTTATGAATAAATAATTATGATGAATCATATTTTAAATCAATTAAATACTTTTATGTTAAACAACTGAATGCAACTGGTGTAGAAATATCAAAAGCATAGAATATATTCTAGTTGTAAAAACATATGCCTGCTTTGCATTTCAAAGACTGATGATTTAAGATTATATCACTTAAAATTAAAAAATAATAGTTCAAAGACTTTTCCATTTGCACTATGTATCAATTCCAGAACACTTAAGAAATGACTAAAATTTAATATATTTAATATTTATATTAGTAGCTTTAGAAGCTCCCTAAAAGAAATTTTTGAACATATTCAACTTGATGGCACAATATTTGTTCTTGTTGAACTTTACATTAAATATATATACTTTGTTCAATGCCAAATGATTATCTAACAATGCCACCAGACTGTGTCTAAAATATCATAGATAAATGAAAATGATAATGTTCTATTGCTAGGTACTATCAAGTTGGCTCTGACCTACAGGTACACTATGCACAACAGAACCAAATGCTGTACAGTCCTGTGTCATCTTAACAATTTTTCCTCCACTTGAATCCACTGCTGCAGTCTCTGGGTCAATCCATCACATTGAGGCACCTCCCACCGCGCCACCCCCCCTTCGTTAACACACTTCTTTACCAAGAATGGTTAACTTTCCCCAGCAGGTGCTTTCTTCTGTTATTATGTCCAAAGTATGTAAACAAAGTCTTGTCATCCTTGCCTCTAAGAGCATCTAGTTTGACATTTTCCAACACATATTTGTCCTTTTAACCACAGTATTCTTACTGCTATCAATTCAAAGCTGCATGTAGAGAGCCCTCTGTGGGTTTCTGACTGTAACCATTTACGGGCGCATTTGGAAAGCCCAGTATTTCTTTCATGGAGCAGTTGGTGGTTTCAAGCTGCCAACAATTAGAATCACTTTTGAACATATAACCATCACACCATCAGGAATCCATGGTACTTTCATTGTTTCTCCAGGATGGCAACTCAAAATCACTGCTGCTTCTTCAATCTTCCTTATTCGTAGGTTGTGCCACTTCCACAGGCACTTTAGGCAAAGAAGAGTAACATGGCTTAGGTTAGGTGCACCTTAATTTTCAAGGTAACATCCATGCTTTTCAATATTCTAAAGAAGCCTTCGCAGAAGATTTACCTAATACAATACATCTTTTGAACACTTAACTGCTGATCACAAGATCACTAACTGGATTCAAGTAAGACAAAACTAATGACAACTCCATTCTTTTCTCACTTTTTCATTATGTTAGCTATTGATCAAGTTGGGAGAATTTTTTTTCCTACATTGAATTGTGGACCACAATGAAGGCTGCAATCCTTGGTCTTCATCAGTAAGTGTGTGAGTCTTTGTCTGCATATCCTTCTCTGGTAGTACACTCTCCTTAATTCCTGGCGCAGCATTCTTCATAGACTCCAACTTCTCTGATGACTTGATCCGCATTTTTCAACATGGTGAAAAATGCAACTTTTCAGATTCTGCCTCTGTCTACCTTTGCTATGTTCTCACAGCCACCTCTTGACCAATGTACTAGTCTCATGAAAATAATGATGTATTCTGGAATTCCCATTCTTCTCATAGATTATTATTGTTCACATAGTCAAATGCCTTTACATTATTAATAACAGAATAATAATGAGACATATTAAAAATTGCAATGCCACAACTTTATTGAAGGTTGTTGTATCAAAGCTGCTATGATTTTCATAACTCCTTTTGTTCATTCTATCCAATGATGTCTTATTTGTTGTTTTTCCAAAGCTTACAATGCTTACAAATATAATCCCACAATCCGATCATATGTAATAAAATGCAATTGAATCATATCTTCAACTCTTGAAATTATTTATTTTTATTGCAAGATTTTTTGCCTTTAATGTCATTGACTGTGTTGTTGTTAGGTGTTCTGAAATCAGTTCTGATGAAGAGAGGCCCTGTGTTTAACTAAACTGACAGTCTTGCTTCAACCTGACACTGATAGTTATATTTGTGTTCATTGTTGTAACACTGTGCATCTCCTCGAGTGTCTTCTTTGTATCAAATCTTCTACTTTTCCAAGCAAAACATCATTTTCCAAGGACTGACCTTTACAGAAAACATGTCCAAAGTAAATGAGATGAAATATCACAGCTCTCAATTCAAAGAACATTTTAGTTGTACTTCTCCCAAAACAGTTTTGCTCCCCTATTTGGCAGGCCATGGCATTTTCAATGTTCCTTACTAACTCGATAATCCAAATGCATGCATTCTTTGCATTATTCCTAATTCATTGTCAAGGTTCATGTGCATATGACTGACTGACTGTACCATGGCTTGTGAGTTTAGTTCTCACAGTAGCATTTTTTCTCTTTAACCCTTTTCCAGAATGCATAACACTTTTGATTGCTTTATTACTATTTCCACTACCATTGATTGTGGATCTAAATAGAATGATAAATTTGACCACATAAACTGTTTATTTATCAGAATATTTCCTACTATTCTCAGTTTTAGTATTTTTCTCCTTAGCAGTGAGTTTTAATCTACAGTGAAGTTTTGAAAAATTCAAAATGACTGAATGGCAGTGAACATACTCAAGGGTATTTTTCAAGACCTGCCCTAAGAAAGTTCATGAACAAAGATATGTTCATGGAAGCTGAACTAGAAAGATTATATATATATATATATATATATATATATATATATATATAAAGATTATATATATATACACACACACACACACACACATAATCTTGAGTAGCAGGAAATCATTGGAAGAAGGATAGAACTCTCTATCCATGTATAGCTATAACATAGTAGCTACTCAATGGGCTTCTCTGGGAGGAAAGGGGGCTCAGGGCAGACTCACAGAAGCAGTATTTACCTTAAATACTTAGAAATTTTATAAATTTGGAAGTTCTCCCACGTGCAAACTGTGGGTTGCTCTCCTCCGCCAGAAATCCCCCTGTCATTAATCAAGTGGGAGGACCTTTCCACACATGAGTGAAGGGGCACAGATCCATTGTCAACCCAATGAAGAGGTTTTGCTTAAGTATTTCCAGAAGGATCAGAGAAGCCTCTGTTGGTGCCTGGCCTATGGGTGTGACACTAGGTAAATGGACCCCCTATGCGCAGTGATAGAGACTTGACCCTGAGCAAGGATGAACCCAGTGATGTAGAACCGCACTCAAGGGACCCCTGGACATCAAGAAGAGGGCCATGCCCGCCTAGATGGTGTCTCGACCCATAACATGGCAAGCACTCAAAGTTTTGTCCACTCAGTTTCATGTAAATGTCCTGTTACAAGCAGGCTGAACCTCACTACAACATCAAATTGGACTCATTTCTGAAGATATAGATAATCTATGGCAGCTAGTACATGTAATCTGTAATGCATGATATGCCGCTATGTGTTTTACCTAATACCAAACTCGCTTTACTGTAACTTCTGCCTTGGGAATATGGAATCAAAACTTTTTTCAACTTATGCATAATTTGACTCAATGCATAGTTAAGCTTAATCAATCTCAAGTTGATGTAATTAATTTGAATAACACTGAAGTTAGAGGAAATTTTTTGTCCTGGTTTATCCCCCAGTAATTTGTTCTTGTGTGGGTTTTAATTGTGGAAATGCCTACAATGTTTACGACTTCATCAAGAAACCACCAAAGTATTGTTTATGGAAGTTCTTATCATGGAATTAATAGAAAAGGGAGAACCTGTTGGGATGTTCCTGGTAAGACCTGTGGATCTAGGGGGAAAAGGCATAGAAAGTGCAGAATGCTGCTGCATGTCCTGAAGCAGTCTTGAAGCTGCTGGGTATCTACACTCTAAGGTAACTGGAACCCCCATTCCAAGTCTCCTGGAAAATTCCAGTCTTGAGTCAGGTCAACGCTGCTGATTGTCCCATATTTCCATGACTCTTGGACAAAAGAAGTGTCTAGGCAAATAAGACCTCAAGCCAGCTCACCTGACAAATTTTTGCTTTGACCTCTGAAACACAGCCTGTCAGAATGCTTCTCGTTTCCCCATAGTATGGCTAAGATTTTGTAATGTAATTGGATACTAAGATCCTGTAATACAACTGAACAATAGTGACGTGTATTACGATTGGATTTTTGGTACTATAATATGATTGGATGAAATAGTCTTGTAAGATAATTGGATGGGCTGGCTTAGTCTCATTTACATAACTCAGCCTGAAACACTCTATTTACATAGGCCATAGTGTGGGCCTATCATTTTTAATGCTGCAAATCTATGACCTTAGAAGGATGTACTTGGAAACAGGGAAGTATGTGAAAGAAGTTATCTGATCAGTCAATGAAGCATACATATGCCATGCAAAAGCTGTAACAAAGTTAGATGCGTGCCATTGAGCCTGGTCCAGAGTCTGTGCTGGTGACTCCATCTCTCTCACATCTCTAGGTATGGACCTTTTCCCACAGACCGCTAACTGCAAGGTCAGCATTGCCAAATGACCAGACGCACTGAGGGAAAAAGAAGAGGCGTTCTGCTCCCATAAAGAGTTACTCTTTCTGAAATCCACAGGAACAGTTCTGCTCTGTCCTATAGGGTCAGTAAGATCTGAATCACCTGAATGATATGGAGAGAAGCCTGAGTTTGGGATAATTTTGGTGATGACTCTTTGGAATTCAATTTCTACTCAATTAGTAGTTATTGTGGTTAATTGTCAATTTTTGGAATCAAACTCAATGTGACTCTAAATTCAATAGAATATGATATTTCTGGTCTTCTTCTTTCCATACAATCACTACTGTGTTCAAGTCTGTAAGTTCAGCCCATGTGTCAATAAATGTCAAAAATGTTTTCACACCATGATTGGCCTATTACTTCACCCAGCAAAATATCATCCTCTAGCAATTGTTTTGTTACAATAGCATGTCAAAAACACTGAAGTTGAATAATAAGGTTCCCACTGAGGAATTTTAGAAGTAACAGACCTGGCGTTTCATTCTAATTTTTCTTTTAAAACCTGACATGGCTAGCTCTGCTCATCTTTGAAATACCAGTGGCATAGCGACATAGCAACATGAAAACCACCAAAGTATGACAAGACAAATATTTAAATTGCCTGTCGCATTTTATCTGACCTGTCACTTGAAGGCAAATAATCTAGTTGCTGCTATTCAGAGACACCCAATAGAAGCTCCAATTCAACAGAAAGAATATTGATAAAAATGGTACCAATAGTCAACTCTTTAGCTAGTAAAGTTAATTGGAAGTCTTGTAGTAGGAGGGACAGTACTTGTTTGGTAAATGATGCTTTATCCTTCATAGATTTCTGTAAATGAGTTGTGGAGGAATGTTGTCAGTTGACTTCTACTCAATGCAATATATATATATATATATATATATATATATTCTTTATTATTTGAAGCAAATATGTTGCATATAGTGTTGCTTCATCTCCTTGAACTTCATTTCCTTTCATTATGATCATGTTATAGTTGCATAATGACTGGTCTTTTGTAATGATCTGCTCAAATAAAAATTCCATCTATGAGACAACAATGAAACTGGAAGTATAAAAGTAGAACAAGTTCAAGTGTGTGAAAAGGACAATGGTGGAGTGCTAAAAGCTACTGTATACAAAGATTATTGGGATGAGGTCCAGAAGTATGGAAGGGGTCAGAACAAATTCAAGGCTACATATTGTAGGCAACTAGAGAGGAGGTTTTGGGGAAAGATAGTAATGTGTATTGGGGGAACATGATACCACTGAGAGTATTATTTGTATCTCCATAAGAAAAGAGAAATCAAACTTAAACCCGATGTTCTAGGACATAAGTGCAATGTGATGCATGGAACATAGAGCCAGTGGAAGAGTTTGAGGGCTAAGCCCCAATCCCAGTTATGTAGACAGCTACTCCTCCACCCAGAAGAATGTGCTTTGGAGTACAGCACTGCCACTGTAGCTGCAGGAGAGGGAATTTTCTGACCCGAACCCATGGAAGCAAATGAAGGGGAAGGAAGAGAGAGTGGAGCACATCCTGGCCCACCAAGCCTTGAGAACATTATCCCCACTTAGAACAGTATGCACAGAGAGGACAATATGGCAAGTCCCACTATGAGACATGATGTACCTTACTGATCCAAGGCCCTACAGAGAAAAACACTGGTGACACAGGGCTGGAATCATGCCTAATGTGAACTCACCACACCGAGGGAAAACACTAAGTGCCTGCAGCAGAACAGCAGAGAAAGGAGAGCATGGAGGTTCCTAGGGAGTGCCAAGGATGGATTCGGGGGTCAGGGTGTAGTATTCCATCTGATTCAACTGGAGAGAGGTCAGAAAACAGACCTGGGACTATTTACAGGCTTTATTATTTTTTTTTGCTTATTTATGTATTTTTCTGGACATTGGATTTTTGGTTATCTTTGCAATTGTTTTGTTTTCTTTTGTTGCTACATCTTGCTGTGCCTCATTTATTGTGTGCATATTATCATCTCTGCAGGTCTATATAGATAAGGTAGACTGGATAAAATGTCTGGAGGAGAAAATAACAGGTCCGAAGGTTCCAGGGGGACATGGGAAAGGGGAAGGAAGGGGAAAGGAGGTAGTTTTGACCAACCCATGGACAAGGGAAAAACCAGTCATCCAAAATCATTGGCAAGAAGGGTGTGAGAGGCTTGGTGGGGATTGATTAAGGGTAATGTAAGCAAGAGAAATTATTGATACCCAAATGAATACTATATGATAGTGCAGCAAGAAAAAAAGTAAAGGAAAACAGAAGAAAGAAATAGGAGGCAAAGAACATTGACAGTGGTTTAAATAGAGGCATGTACATAGATATACTTTATAATATGATGGGGAAATACATACACGTATAGGCTTATAATGTGCATACACTTATAGGCTTACTGTTAAGGCTGCAGATGAGCATTCAGCCTCCATACAAGTACTTCCTCAATGCAAACACACTTTGTTCTATTAACCTGCCATCCTATGATGCTCACCTTCCCTACATGATCACTTAAGACAAATGTGTGCATAAGCAAGAATGGGGGAAAAGATGATAGTACTCAATTATCCAAAGATATAGAGTCTGGGGTCTTAAAAACTTGAAGACAAACAAGCACTTATCTAGTTCAGAAGCAACAAAGTCTACATAGAAGAAGCACACCAGCCTGTGCGACTGCAAGGTGTCGAACGGATTAGGTATGGGTCATCAAATAACTAGAAATTATATCATTGATGAGGGGGAGTACAGATTGGGGAACCAAAGCCCTTATGTAGGTAATGGGACTTCTCCTTCTAGCAGGGTCTTGGAGGAGTTGAGTGAGTTAGGGTGCAGTGTAGCAATGATGAAACATATAAAACTTTCCTCTAGTTCTTCAATGCTTCCTACCCCCCATTATCAGGATCACAATTCTAAATTAAAAATCTGACCAGACTGTACACCGGTAAAGATAGGAACCAGAAACATTGGGAATCCAGGATGGATTATCCCTTCACAACTAGTGGTGAGAATGGCAATACTGGGAGGGTGGAGGAATGTGGGGTAGGAATGGGGAACTCAATATAAGGTTGTACATATAACCTCCTCCTTGGGGTACAACAATAGGTAAGTGGGTGAAGAGAGATATCAGACCGTGTATGATATGACAAAATAGTAATAGTTTATAAATTATCAAGGGTTCATGAGGGATGGGGAGCAGGGAGGGAAGGGGGAAATGAGGAGCTGATACCAAAGGCTTAAGTAGAAAGCAAATGCTTTGAGAATGATGAGGGCAACAAATGTACAAATATGCTTAACATACAATGGATGGATATATGGATTGTGATAAGAGTTTATGAGCCCCCAATAAAATGATTTAAAAACAAATCAAAGCAAAAACCCAAGAGAAATTGCAGAATGACACATTTACTTTTGCGATGTTTCATCACTCTCATCATTGATAGCTAGATCTTGCAATTCCATCGGGTTTCATCATTATTTAAATTCTGAGCTATTTTGTGTGAGAAGTGTGGGCACATAAATGTAACTGCCACATACTATCAAGAAATCAGAATTGTGTAAGTGTTGTTCATTCTTTTATATTAACATTAAAATATGGCTAAATTTTACTGATTTCATACTATTATGTATAAGCCAACACCTATTCTATTCTAATCCTTCTAAGCTTTAAAATGGCTAATTTTTCCATCTAGAAGACAAATAAACCTACAATAGAAAAGTTCACTTCATTAATTTGTTTTGTTTTATGATATAGACAAGAATTGCACAATAGTAATTATATTACATGTGGTTTAAGTTTAAGTCATACATAGCATGATTAATAGTCACTTAAAATGGATTATAGAATAGCATACATCAACTCATCAGCCTTAGAAGCAACAGTCAAGTTTTCTCATGGATGATATGTTTTTCTCTTAAGATATTTTTTCCTTGAAAACACTTCTGTGGGCACCTAAATGACTACTGCTCATATTATAAAGATTGAAAAAGGTCATGCTCAAGCATCTCTTTCATTACACAGCCCATTAATCAGGAAATTGCTGCCTAGTTCTACTTGAAGGCTTTTGATGTTAGAACTTTTTTCTTTTTTTTTTGTGGTTGGACACTTCTGTCTGCTTTATTGTTTTGTTCCTTATAGTTTTATTCATTCTTCATGGTCCCAACAAAATTACTAATTTACTTATATATTTAGGAGAGTTTACATATATAATGGTGAAATATTATATGCAATAAACTCTTGTGTTTAATCAGTGCCTATGTTTATGAATTAATATCTGATTCTAAAATACTGATGTGCTATTAGAATGTACCAAACTGGAAAGGCTAATATTTTGCCAACTACCATATCCCCAGATCAGAAGCTAATTTTATACTAAACTTCTATTTACTAGGAAGTGCATCCACCATTGTCTGAAATGTGTTTTACTATGGTGCCTTATTTGTTACTTTAAGGCTTAAAGTTATTATATCACTATTTCAAAAAACACCAGGGTCACCCCAAGTGTACAGATTACAGAGCACCAACACAAAAATGAGCTTATAAATAGGTGTGCAATTATACAGGCTTAGTGAATGAAAAATTCAAGAATATCTTCGTGAACAAATCCCTAAAAAATCCCAGTTTTTGAGCCCTGACAGTTGTATGGCATTCAAAGTAATACATGGGAAGAAAACTTGCCCCCAATACAGTGGACCTTAAAAACATGGATGGAACAAATCATATAAGACCTTAATTTGCTGATGGTGCATGACTCAAAATGAGAGTAAAAAGCTGCTAACATCAGTTAATAACTGCAACTCACAATGTACAAAGGAAAATTGAAGCCATCAAAAACAAAATGGAAACTATAGAGACTGATGTTCAAGGAATTGTGCATCAAAATAGATTGGGAATGGTCATATTCCAAAGGATCATCATATGGTTTATTATATTGGAAGTAACAAATAAAAGAGGAATTCCATTTCATCTACCTTTCAAAATAGCATTTCAAGACTTGCTTTTATATGTAACACTGTATATGCTAGGATTGCATATATAAATAAAATAAATCCAATTAATAGAACAACTTTTAAAATTTATATCACAACACTTAAACCCACTGATGAAGAAAGTTAGAAATTCCACTAATCTTTTCCATCTGAAATCAGTCAAACAGAAAACCAAGTTGCATTGATTTTTTTGGCTATCAGAATGAAAATATTTAGGTAAAGTGTATAGATCAGTAGTTGCAAAATATAGCTCTGATGATAAAAAGAAGCTAAATAGTATATAGTAGCATCTTGAAAGATCAATAAATTCAGTGCACAAACCACTTTTTCAGTATGTACATTCACCAGGACATTTATTGAAGCAGAAAAGGTTATAATTCATCAGATGAGTATTGTATCTTTAATAATACTGATTATTAAATAATTGTTCTGAGAAAACAATTCTGAAAGTGAGCCTATAAGAAGAATGAATTTGCTTAAAGAAAGGAAGAAGTCTTATGATCAGTCTGTCATATGAAAGTATTTGAAGCTTCCTTTCTGAAAACATTAAAGTCCTTAATGTTGACAATTTAATACTACCATCTTCTGTTTGGGTTGCATCTTAGTGAAAATAAAACAAAAATCCTCACATCTGGACCAATGGAAAGAATCATGAAAATGAAGAAAAGGTTGAAGTTGTCAAGGATTTATTTTTATTTGGAAACAAAATCAATATTCATGGAAGAAATGAACAAAAAATCAAAAGATCTACTGCATTGGGCAGGTACGTTGCAAAAGTTTCCTTTCTGAACCACTTTACGTTTGTTCTAATTTTTAGTATTTTCTTCCAAATTTTTCGTTGGCTTTTCTCTCTTTTACTTTGTTATTGTTGCTAGGTTTTGCTTAATTTTTAAAAATATTTTCTTTACATGAAATCCAAGATAGATAAATCTATAAAGGCATTAACTGAAAAATGTTCCTTCAGGGAATGTTATGGAAAGGTAGAGGGAATTAAGGAACTGATAACTATGAGTAGAAGAATGAATAAAAGGTTCTAAAATTGATTATTGTGATCATTGCACAATCCTTCTTAATATGAGTCAACTATGGAATTGTATTATTTGTCAATTATATGCCAATGAATCATGGGAGAGAGGAAGTGGGGAAAAGAAGTGGGCATCAGCACAGCAGGGAAGAGGAAACATCAATTGTTCTCAAATCAATGGAAAGGAGGGCACCTTGATGCCTGCTAGTGCTTGATCAAGGGCAATGTCCCCAAGAGTGAATAATGAAACCTGAATGAAGACCAAACGTGATTATGGGATGAAGGGAAAGCAAAAGGAAATAGAGGAAAGAATTAGAAGGCAAAGGACTTTGATAGATTTCTAAGTATAGGCATGTACATATGTAAATATATATTTTATATAGTGGTAGGGAAATAGATCTATGTACATATAATTATATACTAAGTATCAATGTAGCAGACAGACCTTGGGTCTCTACTCCAGTACTCCCTCAACATAAAAATGCTTTGTTCTAATAGTTTGGCATTCCATGATGCTCAACTTCCCCTTAGTATTGCTGAAAGCAAAATGGGTGCATAGTAAATGTGGTGAAGAAAGCTGATGATGACTCGTTTTTAAGAAATATAGCATCTGAGATCTTAAAGACTTGAACATAATCAAGTGGCCATCTACCTGAGAAGGCACAATGTCCCCATAAAAGAGGCACACCAGCCTGTGTGATCATGAGGTTTCTGTGGGATCAGGTATCAGGCATCAAAGACCGAGACCAAAAAATCAGATCAATGTGAATGAGGAGGAGTGCAGAGTTGAAACCTCAAACTCATCTGTGTACAATTGGACTTGACCCAGTCAGAGTGCAGGATGCAACATACAATATTGATGAAACATGCAACTTTTCTCTAGTTCATGAATGACTACTCCTCCCCTCCAAGTTCATGGTACTGTCATTCACCTTGTAATACATGAGAAAGTTGGACAATATGAAAGAGACCAGGAAAAGCATATATGCCTTTGACTTATGGTATATGGAAAGACTATTGACAGCATTGTTGGCTATGGAAGAAAGAGAGAGAGAGAGAGAGAGAGAGAGAGAGAGAGAGAGAGAGAGAGAATGACAGACAGAATGAAAGGAAGGAAGGAAAGGAGGGAGGGAGGGAGGAAAGAAATCTGTGTTAGAACAGCCAAATTGTTGCTTAGAAGTGAGGATGGAAAGACTTCAAATTATATACTTTACATATATTGTCAGTCTCTAGAATAAGACATATGCTTGGTAAAGTTGAAAGTTCACACATAAAGGCTTGTGCTTAAGAGTGCAATCTCTGAGCCATTTAATTTCCTTTATATTTATGAAAAATTTAATCACATGTTTTAAATTTATTGAGGCCTATATTAAATAACACATAAAAACCAATCAAGTTGCTTTAAACCTGAAATTTTTTATTCAAATAAAGTTTAGAATTAATTTGCTGTTAGCATGTATTAACTCAGTTTTCTGGCTCACTTTACATACTATCATAATCAATATATTATAAATTAAAAATGCTTCAAGATTAGAACAAAATATTTTAAAAACATATTTTATTGTATATTTCGAGAAAAATATTTATTAAACAATTATTTTTAAGTATATGCTATTATTTAGTTAGCATTAAAAAGTTCAAGAAGCCTTGGTGGTGCAGTGGATTAAGGGTTGGGTTATGTGTCAGGCAGGGTTCTCTTAGAGAAATAAAATTCAGGACAATAATAATTCTTTTTATATATTTATATATTGAGAAAGGTATGTAAGATAAGAAAGAAAAAGTTAACTATAAAATAGTACAGATTGCTTGGTGCTACCCACTTGCGTGAGGCAGCTAGAAGACTGGCAGTCCTTCAAGTCTTGAGGGCAGCTGAGTAGTCCTCTGTAGAGCAATCTGGTCACAGGCAGCAAATGACAGAGCAGGTCACCAACAGTCAGCCAGATGACAAAGTCCAACTGTCCCCAGCTCAAGAGGTGTATATCCCAAGCGAAGTAGGGCTTGAAGGAATCTCAACTCACAGCAACACAGTCCACGATTAGGTGTCGCATGGGTAGTGTTGCTTGGAGGTCGAGGCACAAGACGAACAAGGCATCTCTCTGGTCCGAAGATCCGGAAGCAAGAGAGAGGGTTGGACTCGCCGAGCCCTTCCTATCTCTGCCCTTCAATTCATCCCGCATGTGTGTTCATTGGCGGTGTCGTCACAACAGCCCCTCCAATCTTCTGTGGCCATATTGGCAAAATAAACCTACCCATCACAGGTTACCAACTGCAAGTTCAGCAGTTCCAAACTGCTAGCTTCTCCACTTGAGCAAGATGAGCTCGTCAGACACCATAAAAAGTGTTTAGTGTGAGAATACCGAAGAAGCAGTTCTATTCTTTCCTATAAATCCATTTTGAGTTTAAATCACTTCAATGGCATTGGATTTTAAAATTGGATTTCTGTAAATTGCTGATATCACTTTGACATGAGACCAATATTAAAGAATAAAATTATTAAACCATCACTGATATAATCACATCCTGGATCATGAAAATTTATGTAATTGCTACAATGTACTAAATATTTCTAGTTTAGAATATTGTCTAGAGGATGACAATAAAATACATATTCATTATTATGCTATTCTTGGCAGATGTTGTGTCCTTGGTATTTATTGATGTTGCCTCTTTGTGTAGCAGAAATGAGTATTGCCTAACCCTGCATCTTGCTCATAGCTGTTCCCATGTTTGAAGCCATTGTTGTAGTACTGTATCTGTCCACCTCATGGACGGTCTTCTCCTTTTTAATAACTTTCTACTTACCAGGCCTGATTTACAGTGACTGACTTGTGCTTCTATTGTAGACATATAGCTGACTGGTCCTTCTCTAATAAATAGTTCCTTCTATACTTTAGGGATATATTGCATATTATAGTGATGTGTATGTACATATGTATCTATATATAGTAAATAAATGTTTGTTTATTTATTATTCTTAGGTGCTAATTTAAAAATCAGTGATATAAACCCACCTCCTACTCTATAGAAGTGGACTGAAGCCCTGTTATCCTTTTGCACGCCTGTGGATTACTTCTATACAGAATAGTGCTTCATTCTTATCTGTGTCACAGCCTCAATAAAAGCATGTGCTATAAAATCTTCCAGTGTTTAAAATATTGAAAATTTTATAAGGCATCTTGTGATCTAGGATAAACAAAAAAAGTGCAGCAATATCAAGGGAGGCTTAGACTACAATATATGCAGACAAATGTAGTGTATATAACTTCCCTTGGATGCAGAGAAGCAAAATATTTTATATGTTCATTACTTGCCATAAAGTTCCTGATTTTTCTGTTTTTAAAGTAATAAGCTACACTCATTCATTTATGGAGAAAATAATTTGTATGGTCAAGAGAAAGCGTTTGGCAGCATTTAAACAACACATTATAACCTATGTATAAATCTGTTTTTGTAAGCAAAAGAGCAGATCATAATGGAAGCATTTTGGTTTTAGTAGTTACCTTTTATATTTCATTAAAATATTTGGCATGAATTGCATAGAACATAATTACTCAGGGGAACTAAAGTATTGATTTACTCTTCTGTGTTTTCTTAGTTTAAGAATCATAATAGTTCCAATTTTAGGTGGGCATGGGCACATGGGAATCTTCTCCTTGGTAACAGAAGGCAATACTTATTGCCCATTTTATTTTATTTTATAAATAACTAAATATCAATCACTAAAATATCAAGAAAATGTGACTTACAGATTTTAGTCTGAATGTCATAGAACAAATGCCATTTTCAGTGAATGTCATGATTTAGCAATTATTGCACATATATTATGTACTTCATAAATATATTTGTTATATTTCTCCAAAGATGAAGAAGATGCATATATATCCTTCATCATTCATGGCTCACAAGAATAAATAATAAAGATTACTTCTGCATAATTATAGAAAACTTTACTAAGTTAAATGTAAAAAGGTAAAATATTTTCTCAATATTTTTTCACCCAACATTTCAGCAAAGAGTTATGTGCTCTTTCATTTACATCATGCTAAAGCTGCAGTTTGAATGTCTCAAAATTGTGCTCAATGTGGTTTGAATATGTAGTACATAAGGAAACCTGCAAGGACGCAATCATGTCTGTAGGGATGATGGGATAAGTAGTAGGAAACAAATTATCATAGGAAAACATGAATAAACATGAAGAATAAGCAAGTTAATTGATGACAAAAGTGATCATTCCTGACTGTAACTTTCTTTTACTTTTCCACACAAGTGCACCTTTCAATTTTCTTGAAACTGTCTTCCAATAACCCCTCATGATTGTCCTGTATTCTTTGAGAAAGTGTTTCAAGATTACTCTTGTCGCGTCTGCTGACTCAGTCCCTATAATCTTCGGTTCTAACTTCTGAGCTTCAAATTACACTGGGCCGGAACATCCCCTCAAATGTCTCTATTCTGTTTGGGTGCTTTCTTTTTAAGAAGTCTAGGGCTACTGCATTCAGTGCTTTTAAATAAGTTCTTATTCAAATGAACTATAACCCAAAGAACTATAGATATTGACATTGCAGATCCTGTGTCATCAACAACATTACTTTCCTATCTAAGCCTATCATTTCAGCCTCGTGTTATTTCATCCCCTTGAGTATCCTGCTCTTATTACTGACCTCCTCCTTTCCCTACAAAGGTACCCTTTTCCAGGGATTGATCTTCCTGGATAATATATCAGTCTCTCAGAATATGTGAGATAAAATCTCCCCTTCTAAGGAGTATTCTGGCTGGACTGTACAGTTCTTAATCAATTAAATAATTGTCTATTAACTAGTGATATTTGGATTAGTAGTTCCATGCACTCCTTCCAACTTCTTTTGATGCTTCGTGAATAGTTCAAAATTTCATCCAAAAAATGTTTCAATATTTCTATTGGAGGCTAGTATCTGTAATTCTATTCTCCCAACTTTAAATAGGCCAAGCATGTTCTTTCTTTTTTAGATTCCAGATGTTGGCACCCTTTATGTTAGCATTTTGTTTTTTTAAGCTACCCTTTAAAACGGTCTGTTCCAATATTTTACTTCATTTCACTCTATTTTATTTAACTACTATATTTTAAGAGCTAGTTTCAGTGTCTCTTCTGAAATCAACTTGTGCTTTTATTTCTGCTTGTCTTTTTTAAAATGTTATGCTTTCTCTGGGTACTGTTGTCTGACTCTCATCCCATAATTCAACAGGTAACATAAGACACATGTTCACTTCTTTAAATATGTTCCTCATATATTCTATACATTCAGGAAATATATTCAGAAGGTCATATTTTTCCATGTCAGCTTTTAAATTTATTTTAAATAACTGTACTGAGATTAATTCTCTATATCATGTGAAACACAATTTTCATACCAAATATTCAACGTTTCTTTTTTTTTATTTTTAGAAATCTTGATATATAATCCACATAACAGAAATTGCAATGATTTCAATAGAAATATTTATGCAATCAACACAAGCAATTTTAGAATAGTTTCTTTACTTTTGTCCTCATTCTTATTAGCTCCCAATTTCTATTCAACTTTCTCTATCATAATCCTAAGAAAGTATTATTGTATTTACTGTCTCTATAGATTTACCTATCCTGAAATTAATATAAAGATAATCATACAGAAAAAATAGCAACAATAAAAGTAGCTAAATGACATGTAATAAAACTCAATCCAAAAGGAAGTTGAAACTAAGAAAAACTATAACATTGAATGTGGAACAGAAGAGAGAACAATTCATAATTTTTAATATTTAGCCTTACTACATGTATATGTATATCTGAATCCATTCACTTTCCAATATACTCTGTCTGAGGGAAAGACTCTTCATATACCAAGTCACTGGTCTGACAGAATTCAATGGAGCTTTAATCCTTATTTTATGTCAGTTTTTGTTAGGGGCCCACACAGCTGGTTCCACCTTATAGCACCACAAAAGCAAACACTGCTCAGGTGCTCATCCTCACAATTATTTCCATGCTTGAGCCCTTTGTTGCAGGTGTCAATTCTCATGGGGATACTGAAAAGGAATTCCAGTCATTCATTGTCATACAAAGTCGCCTGCAAACAAGGTGTTCAGAATTGTAGCCCACAATATCCTCCTTTGATCCTGCATATTATTGTTCACAATCCTTATATCACACAACCTAGTGTGTGTCTTTAGTGTGGGTTTTGCTGACATCTCACTTCAGTGATATGTGTTTTAAAGGCTTTTAAGACCTCATGCCCTATTCCTTCTGAGAGCTGAGCCCCATCTCTGTTGATCACCACACTGTGCTCCAGTGCCCATCTCAAGCAATGATTGCTCCTACTTTATGGCTGATAAGCCAAAAAACTAAAGATGTATATATATAACACTGTTCCACTTTACTAGCAGTATTGTCAGCGTTCTTAGAGAGAATACAAATAGCTTACATGGTATCTTTGGTAGTGCTAGTAATAATATCATCAACTAGGCAATTGCATAGGATTTTAAATGATATTGATATTATGCATCAATATAAAAAAACCAATGATGAATGCATGAAGCCCTCACCACATGGGAAGAACTGGAGGAGTTTATCCCAAGTGAAGGAAGTCAAGCACAGAAGGACAAGTACAAAATGAGTCCACTAAAGTAAGCTCAAAGAATCCAAAAGAGGCATCGGGAAGAAGTTACTGTGTACATACATTCCTGAGGGGATGGCCAGGTCCCATGGCAGTGGTTAGACTAAACCCAGGGGTATGCATGGTGGCCAATTAAAAAGGAAGGGGGGGGGAGATATGGGTAGTGGGGAATCAGACCACTCACCTACCCAAGGGGAGGTGTTGTTTTTATCTTCACCTGGAAAGAGGGACCAGACTTCCCTTCAACCTGGTGATCCAAGACAAAAGCGCACCACACTGGGGCATGAAGCAGGGAACCAATAAAGAGGCCTGAGGGGCTGGCCCCATTAGCAACTCAGTGGACAACCCCCTCCTCTCGCTGAGATGATTTCCTTTCAGAGGACAACACTGTAGCTACCCCATTAGCAACTCAGTGGACAACGCCCTCCTCTCCCTGAGATGATTTCCTTTCAGAGGACAACACTGTAGCTACCCCATTAGCAACTCAGTGGACAACGCCCTCCTCTCCCTGAGATGATTTCCTTTCAGAGGACAACACTGTAGCTACAGCTCAAGGAGAGGGATGAGTCTGATCAGTGCACACAGGAGCAAAGGAGGGGAAGTGAAAAAGAGTAAAGCAAATCCTCATCCATCAAGCCCTGAGGACAATTTTTCTGCTCAGAAAAGCCAATGCACAAAGAGGACCAAAGGGCCGGCCCTACCACAAGACAGGATGACTTTCCTCACTAATCCATAGCACCACAGGGGACAACACTGAAGACACAGGCAAGAATTGTGCCCACCCTGAGGACACACATGGAGGTGAGATGCTAGGGGTGTGCAACAGAGCAGCAAGAGAATCAGGATAATGAAGCCTCCAGGGAACACTAAAAATAGACTGTGGGGACAGGGCTTGGGGCCCCATCAGACAAGACTGAAAAACACTCATAAAGGACAAAAAACAGACCTTGATCTATTTATAGGCCTTTTTTTTGTCTTTGGCTTTTTTGTTGTTGTTATAACTATTGTTTTATTCTCCATTATTGCTTTTTTTTTTTGGCTCGGTCTTCAGTTTGTGCATATTGTCTCTCCTTGTGTATTGGGATGAAATTGGGAAGATAAACAAACTAGAAGAGAAAACACTGGGATGGCAGCTCTGGGAGACATGGGAGAGGGGGATGTGGGGGAAAGGAATTGGGTGTTAACAAACTCAGGGACAAGGGAACAACAAGTGACAGGAAATCAATCACGAGGAGAGTGTAAAGTCTGGTAGAGCTTGATCAAGGGGAATGTAACCAAGAGGAATTACTGAGAACCAAGCAAAACCTAGGGATGGTAATTGGACAAAAGGAAAGTAGAAGGAAATAGAGGAAAGAACTGGGGGGTAAAAGTCATTTATGGAGATGTAAATACAGGCATGTATTTATGTAAATATGTATATGATGGTGGGGAAATATATCTATGTACATAGGTTTAGTATTAAGGAAGCAGGTGGGTATTGGACCTCTACTCAAGTACTCCCTCAACACAAGAACACTTTATTCTAATAATCTGAGATGCTCTTCTTCACAACACTATCTCTGAAGATAAAGGAGGTCCATAAGTAAATGTGGTGAAGAAAGCTGATGGTGACTGGCTATCAAGAAATATAACATCTGGTGTTTTAAAGATATGAAAGAAGAACAGCAGTCATCTAATTAAGAAACAACAAAGTCTATATGAAAGAAGCACCTGTGTGATCATGAGGTATCAATGTGATCAGATATGAGGATGAAAGATCTGAACAAGAAAATCATAATGTGAAAGACTGGGGAGTATGGAGTGGAGGCACAAAGCCAATGTGTAAGCAATTGGACATCCCCTTATAAAGGATTATGGGGAGAAGATGAACCAGTCAGGGTGAAGTATATCACTAAGGAAACATATAGTCTCTTCTGCTTCTTTAATGCTTCCTTCTCCCACTATCATGACCCTAATTCTACCTTACGAATTTGTCTAGGCCAGAGCATATACAAGAGCATACCGAGGAGCTGGAAACACAGGGCATACAGGACAGAAAGCTCCTCGGGGCCAGTATTGAGAGTAACCATACCAGGAGGACAAGGGGAAACTAGAGGGAGAAAGGGGAAACCAATAATAGTGACCTATCTACCCCCCCCAGGGGTATGGACAATAGACAAGGGCGTAAAGCAAGACACTGGTCAGTGTAAGACTTGAAAAAATAATAATCTCTAAATTATCAGGGTTCATTAGGGAGGAAAGGAAGGAAGGGGAAGATAGGGCAAAAAAGTGAGGATCGGATGCCAGGGGCTCAAATAGAAAGAAAATGCTTTGAAAACAATGGTTAAATGGAAATGCTTTAACATAATACATGGGTGGATGGATTGTGATAAAGGTTTCACAAACCTCCCTCCTCCCCAAGAAAATTACTTTTTAAACTGTAAATAAAATAAACCACTATCGTATTAATAGTTAGGAAAGATTTTTGACTAAAACAAATGGGATGTTCTCTTATTTTAAAAATTAAGTGACTGAATCCTGAATAAGAAAACAATGAGGAATATACACAGAACACACATTCAATAACATTCATAAGATTTGCTGAATCAAGACTTGATTTTTAAAAACCAAGAGAATGTGAAAGTGGAAAATAGATGGTAGTCTTTGGTTAACTATTCTTGCAAAACTTAAAAAGCAAGAGGTTTGAAGAAAAGTGCAATGCCTTACTAAAATTACGAGGGTATGAGCTCACCTTTTTTTTTTTTAACTGCAATGTTACAGTTTTAAACCCAAAGGAGTATATCAGTTCCTTTAATCTGAAACAGGTGTGCTTATATGATTAAGTAAAGCAGATTTATTTAATGGGTTTTCAAATAGATAACCTGCTGATATGGTTTATATAGGAGGAAGTATACTTTTAGAAGAATAAAAATAAGTCCAGGTCGACTATACCATAAGGCCCAACTCACCAAAACCTGAAAAGAGACTTAAGAATGCAAGATTCACCAGAGAGTAGAGTGGGGTCTCTCGGGAATCCATAAAATCAATTCCAAGTGCTTTCCTCTTGGGCAAGACACCCTCCCACAAATTCCTTCAACAGAAGTCATATCATCTATTTATAGAGAGGCACCCCTTCCCATGATCCTGAGTCTCAGTGATTATGCTGTATACCAGAGTAAGTTTTCCCACACAATAAAGCTGATCAATGCGCACTGCCACATGCCATGGAGTAGTCCATTCTCTCCCACTGTCTCTCTGATGATTAGCTCTTCTCTGGTGAAGTGGCCTTTATGGTGCACAAATAGGAAGTGATAAAGAACATGGGTTTTAGAACATCCCAGTACCTAGAAGACTGTATTAAATGACTGCATGATCTGAGAGCCACTACCTGTCTTTGTATTGCTACCTGTCCTTGTAGCAGAGGTTTCACACATTTTTTTCCTTTGTGTGCATGTGCTTTTGACTATACTCAGCATGATTTTCTCCAGGTTTGACCATAATGCTCTCCAGAACTCAGGTATTGTTTTGTTTCATCATGGATTTTCAATGATATATTTAATTCCATGTGTATAATTTTTACTCTTGTTAACTGATGGACTTAGCGGCTGTCTGAATTCTTGTTATTGTGAATATGCTGCACTGAACATGGGATTGCACACATCTGCTATGGATCTGTCTCTTACTTCTTTAGGGTTTATACCCTGCAGAGGTATTGCTTGATCATAGTGGATGTCCATTTCTAACTGTTCAAACTTACCAAATTTAAAATTTCACAATTGTTATACTAGTTTTACAGATCCATGGGAAGTCTATGATAGTCAAATTCTATCTGCTCCACTCTAGTAATTCATTATTGTTTGTTTTGTGACTTGGACTCTATTATTACTGCAAGGTAATATGTCATTGTTGTGAGGTGTCTCTTGTATGGCTAGTGATCATGTACATTTTTTCATGTGTTTGTTAGATAATGTTAGCATCTTTGTTTTGCTTTGCTTCATTTCTTAACATGAGTAAGATTCATGTCCTTTGTCCACTTTTGATTACTTTCTTTCCCCTTTTCTCTTGTTTGGTATTTTTGTGTTCTATAGATTTTTAAGGATTAGATTTCTGTCCAATTTGTTGTTTAATATTTTCCCAGTCAGGGGACTTGATATCTATTCTTTTACTGAAGCCTTTTTTGATGCAGATAAAAGTCTTTTTTTATAAGGTCCAGGTACAGATTTTGTCTGAAAATCTAATTTTTGTTACCATGTTTATAGTTTAAAATTCTTCACATCAATCTGAACTTACCTAGGAGAAACAATGATCCATTACACAGACAACCTTGGCTTGTTTGGGCAGGTGGCATTGAGTGTCTTTTTCCCTTGTCCCACAGAGAGATTTGGGGATAGCATGTGTGTAGTTGTCGTGTACAATGTTGTTAAAAATGACTTCATATGATAAAGATATTGGTATCATAATCTTTCTAGAATTGTTTCTAGCACCAACTTAATATTATAGAAATGTGACCCTGCATATTTTTTCATCTTCCTCATTTCACTTGCCAATACTTATTAATGTATCCTGATTGCATGATTGATAAATTTGGCTGATAAAGTTGGTATATGGCTTCCCACTTTAGTGGTTGCTTTGTAAGTTTGAATAATAGTTTCCTTACCTGAACATCATTGTAGGCTTCAGATATTACTATATCACAGTTAGTATTATTCTTCTTGAAAGATTACTTTTACTGCAGCCCACAGTGTTGATGGTTCAAATCCAGCAGCAGCTCTCCAGGAGCAAGGCTGGGCTTCCTACTCCCACCAGGTCAGTGCAGCCACAAAAAACAAAAAGAAAGAAAGATTTCTTTTGACATTGAATGTGATGCCATTTTCTTAAACTAGTCATTCCTAGCATAGTACAATATATGATTGTCCGACTTAAAAGAGCTAACAGTAACTCATCCCTGATACTTATATCTTAGATTTCTATCTGTTAGTGTTCTACTCTTTGACAAGTTGCAACTTTAATACACATTTTGTATATTATCCTTTCAATTATGAATGTATGTGTGAATATAAGCATTTGCTAACATTTTGTAAATGTCTCATCATCAAACAAATACATTGGAAACTTGATTTCCATTATATTAATATTCAGACTCTATTTTGGAGCCAGTAGTTAGTTTTTCTACAGAAATATTGGTTAATGCCTGCAAATCTAAAGGCTTTGCTTCTTGCTCAATATTAAAATTCTATTTCTTTGGTTTTCATTTGTGAATCCCTTAGAATTAAACCAAATATTATTTCTTTGCAACCTATTCTTAGCATGCAGCTCTGCTGAATCCATCATGGTTGAATTTTCTGGTATTTGAAATATGAGTGGCATAGCTCCGTGACTACAGCAGACACACCACTGATAGAGGATTGACTCATGGAATGGAATACTGTTTCATTTAAAAGAAATAAGTGAATACCAGGATTGTATCTTCTCTCTCTCTCTCTCTCTCTCTCTCTCTCTCTCTCTCTATATATATATATATATATATATATATATATATATATATATATATTCCACTTGCTGATAAAATGACCTGAAAGTAGATTATGTGGAAAGGGGTAGATTTTATGAAGAGTTTAAAAGCCATGCTTTTATGACAGGAAGACTTGAAGTGCTTAGTAGATGTCAAACATTTGCAAGTCTCATTGTGGGTTACAACTACTTATAAAGAACAAAGATCCTCAAAATTAAAACAATATAAACAAAAGTACAGCAATCAATGAGTCTGCCTAGGATTTCCTTTATTTATTATTTAATTTTGATCCACAATCAACTCTCATGGAAAAGGCAATCAAGAAGTCAAACTGAGTATGACATCAGGATCAACTGGCACAAAAGAGTGATAAATGAAGCTTTCTGGAAATCAAAGTCAAGACTCAGATTTGGGGTGGTGGTGCATGTGTGTGTTGGAGAAGGCAATTACACTTCTGTTTATGGGTCAACTGAGAGAAGAAACCTCTCACTTGGGGGAATAAAACATTTAAAATACTTCTATTGACTCCACGTGGACAATGTAGCAGTACTCGCTTCCAATTGACCACTATTGACCTAGTTTCCACTCAGCCATTGGTGACGCAGGTAATGTGGACTTTAGATGCTGTCCTTTGGAGTTGTCCAATATAGGACACATCAGAAGGATTTGATGTACAAATCATAAAGGGAAATGAGTTTTACCTAAAACTCACCTGAGTAGATTTAAAGAACTGGGTTTAAGACTGAAAGCCCCTAAGGGGAGAAACGTCTCTGATTGCCATGCCAAAGTTATGGAATTCATAACCATTGGTCTTTGGTTTGGGTATTTTGCTTTGAGGATACCCAGTCAATGCTCTCTTTGCTTTCTTATGGCATGTATTAGTCTAGTAAACGTCGTTCTGCCATGGTGGAAGGAGGGTTTTTGAAAAATTTGCCTTATCACCTCACCAAACTGTTCATGTAAATAGCTTCCATCCACTTAATGGTTTAATCTGTTCAAGTCTACAATGTAGATATTGCATTCTGAATAGTTGTCCTTTATTTGAGTAATTTCCTGTTTCCACATTTTGAAGGCTGTATACTATTGGATAAGTTAATGACACTGTCAATTATAGTATCTTATTCTCCAGGGCGGTAATTCATAATGTTCTCTATAATAAGAGGATAATTATATCACATAAATGAAAAGGAGACATAAAAATCACAGACTTGTGAATGGATTTGGGGCTCAACCTTAATTTTAGCCACAACCAAAGAAAAATTAGTTCTTATGACATGCCCAACTCAATACTCTCCTTCATGAAGGAACAGGAGAAGATATGGGGGCAATAGAAAAAGTGTAATGAAGAAATTAGGTGGTGCCTGGCCACCAGATAATATAGCATTTTGTGTTTTAAGGTTTGTTTCCAAAGAGGCAGCTATCTAACTTAAAAATCAACTAAGTCCACATGAAAGTAGCACAATAATGTATACATATACATGCTATAATCCAAATCAAAAGGAAGGAGTAGTATCAGAGTTTAAATTGTGAGATTCTGGTTTGGAGAAGGCTACAGATGAGAGTGGGAGTCGTACATTTGTGAGATCTACACAGAAGATAAGCTTCAGCTGATTTCCTTCTAACCATAATCAAGATATGGGAATAAACTGATAATGAAAAAAGACAATATCAAAGAGATGACTATAGTAGATAAAAATAGTAAACCTGACTTTAATAATTAAAACTCTGCTATGTGATCTCCTTTCTGATACACTTTGGGCTACATCTTCTTTCCAATATATTTTATATGTGTGTGTGTTTTCATATTGAGGTTTGCCTGTGGTGCATTTTGTCATAGTTGGTAGGCTTCCTGAATCTTTGTTACGTTTTTATCTGTATTAGTATAAGAAACTCAGGATGCATGAACCTATAGAGAAAACTGCCGGAACCAGTTATTGGTGTAGATAACATCTCAATGTAAAGGATACCAAAATATTCACAACGGGACTAGTAGGTAGCATCAAAAATTGAGAAAAGTTGGAATTGTCGATAATTTTGTCTCATTTGTATTCACAATCAATGTTCATGGAAATAGTCACCAAGAGACCAAAAGATGAGTTTCCTTAGGTAAATTTTCTGCACAAGACTTCTTTATAATATTGCAAAATAAGGATATTACTTTGTGGACTAAGTTGTGCCTCACCCAAACCATGGTAATCCTCATTGCCTCAAATGTATGTCGATAAAGAAGACAGAGGAAAAATCTACTTATTTGAATTGTGCTGCCTGAAATAAGCAACATGGTCTATTGAAAAAGACTCATCTGCATTGGAAGAAGTATGGCCACCATGCTCCTTGTAGGCTCTTTATCCACACTTTGGACATATTATTAGAAATAGGAATTGCCTACAGAAGAACATCATGCTTAGAAAAGTCTAGCATGAGTGTAAAAGGAAAGACTATGGGACACAGTGGTTGCAAAAATGGGCACAAACCTAACTGACATTGTCAACTTGAGAAAGCACTGTGGAGTGTTTTGTTCTATTATACAAAAGTTCCCCATGTATCATAAAAAAACTAGTGACTAAGAACAACTATAAATGGATATATACACTTTGAAGCTTCCAAGGACTCATGAAGTTCCTATTTCCCACTACTTTTATATCTCCTTTATCACACACATATATGCATATGTAAATATATATGTACAAATACATATGTATTTGGTAAGTGTAATAGTATTACTACAAAATTACTAAAAGGCATATTAAACAAAAATAGCACAATGTAAAGCTATTATTTATCAACATCTGCTCTCTGGTCGATACAACTCTGAAGGTTGTGTATCCATTTTTCTACACCTTCACCAAAGAATTCACCCCTCATCAATTTATACCACTTTACAATAGTTATTCGTAATCCTTATTGAAGAGTAATCACATTTTAAAAATGTTCTTGGACTTTGGGATGCAAAAGGAAGTCTAAAGGAGCAAGATCAGAGCTGCATGTTGAACATGAACAAACTTTCCTATAAAATCCTCATAGGAGAGTTTGACCACTGTTGAAGAATGAGGGGGGCAATTCTGTGAATACATGTGGACATCCATCCATACATACATACATACATACACACACATATAAATATCTTGGACAGTCTTGTGTCAAACAAAATCATTTTAAAATAAAATTTCTGTGAAGTTTTGAGATTTATGTAAAAATATTTTACTTTCTTTTATTTTACGCACTGGAGTTGAAATGCAGGGCCCTTAGTTTTATGTGATCTTAGCGATCACTTTACTTTCTCTTATTTAGTTCTAGTTTGGAGTAAAATGATTTCCAATTCCAGACTCTGATTTCCAACTTAACTTCAGGCTCATAGAGACCCAGGATCTAGGTAATATACATTGAACTGGTTCCTACTGGTTAAGTATGACTAAAATTCATTTTCTAACAGAATCCCCACAGGTACAATGTGACCTGTAAACTTCGAAACATAAGTCCATATGTTGGTTCCCACCTCATACTTTTGCCTTGAATTGAATTCTACCTGAGAATACCTAATAGTTCCATGTCTTCCCAGCGATACTTGTTCTTATTCACCCAGAACTGGGCAGATATTTTACTGCTCTTAACACCAGTAGTTCAGAGTATTGATTATCTTTCTTGGTTTCTTCCCATGTCTTACAAAATTTAAATTAGATCATAAACTCAGATGAAATAATATCTATATTTAGATCACATAACTTCTGAATTTTACCATCTCACATCTTCAAATTTTAAATATATCCATTACTTTTGAAAATTCCAGATATAAAATACACACCATATATATTTACCATTTAATTGTCCTAGAACCTATATTTTAATAATATTGAGAGTGTGTACTATTATTCTAATTATTTAAGCACATTGGTTTAAAATATGTAAAATTATCTCATTAACTTAAATTCTTTAGAATAATTCTTTTTTTTCCCCAATGATTTCATTTGGAGCTCTTGGAGATCTAATAACATTCCATGCATAATTTGTATCAAGCATATTTGTACACATGCTGCCATCATAATTTCCACATATTTTCTACTTGAGCCCTTGGTTTAAGGTCCTCTTTCCCACTCCTCTTTTAATAAATCATTTTATTGGGGGGCTCATACAACTACCTTCTTGATCCATACATACATCAATTTATGAAGGCCACATTTGCACACTTTTTTTTCACAAAATTTCTATGATTTTTACTTTGTACTTTCCATGACTTGTCTTTGTGAATATTCATTTACTTAGATTAAAGCACTCATACCCAACAAAGATAAAGGAATTAGTAGGATAAGAACAATAACTTCTCTTTCTTAGAATAAGAGGATTACAGAGATTCCTATTCCCATATCTCTCCACTCAAGGAATTTATCTCTATTTTCTCAACAATTTTTTCATTCAAACTCTTGTGCAACTATCTCTTCAATCTATCAAAAATGTTGCACCCTATTTATCACTTTGGCTATGATTAGTCTAGTTTTTCAAAGTATAAATTTAACAGTACATTATCTCAATGTTCTGTTACAAATAAAAACATTTCAAGAGTTTTAAGTTTTTGAGGAGCTAAACAAGCCAGTCTTTTACTAGTCTGCCTCTAGTCTCCTACTCTCCAATCAAATGGAGCTATTATATCCCATGAAATTGGGTTATTTTCAGATTTCATGCCCCTGAAAACATATTTTTGTCAGAATAAAATTGCTTTCTACCTACTTTTTTCCTTTCACATTTCAAGTATCCTTTTGATCAAACTAAATAAGCCCTTTTCCATTTATGGTTCTTCAATTCCCTAAGCTTAGAAACAACCTATTCTTTCTTTGGGCTACTATTGCGCTTTACACTGTGTGTGTGTGTGTGTTGAAAATTCTCCTCTTCTAACTTACTTCGTACAGATATTTACCCTTACTATATTTTCTTTACTTGACTTTAAATATCTAGAAACAAGGATATCAGGAAAATAAATTGTGAATAATCAAAACATATTAATTGGAAATGGATTTCTGATTAATATGCTTTAATGGCACAGAAGGAGAGAAACCATGAGGGCACTTAAATTCTGCAAACCTATTGATAAGATTAAAGGGTGTATATGCTAACATAATCATCCTATGTCAATACATATTTTTGAGAACAAACTCTTATAATGATGCAGTGGTAGAGTATTAACAATGTTGATAACTGGAGTCTTTTGCTGAATATTTGCATAACTTCTGAATATTTCCATCTGACACCTTCCAAATTTATTTATGTACATTTGTTTTGACAAATAAGTTTGTGAGTGTATATTTTTTCTAATGCAGTAATTTTATATTGAACTTATATCAATTATCCTGCACATTACACCTTTGACATTTCACAATTCTCTTTTGGCTCCTTATTATATAAAGACTAAGTTGGTTGAGTAAAATTCAGCCATTCAATCAGAGCAAGGTATTATCATGTAGTTTAAAATAGGTTCAAAAAATATCCATCAAGGTTGTAACATTTAATCATAAATGTCCATCCAGTTTTTAATCTAGTTTAGTCACACTTATCAAACCTATATATGAAGAAAATAATCTGAGAAACTGGAACATGTGAAGGGAAATGCTGCAACGTAATGAGAAAAAATTAACAAGCTTTAATGTGCAGTAGCATAACTTTGCTTGGTGAGAGTGAAAAATACTGGAAAAAATTATTGATGTAGATCAAATGCTACAATCTTCAGTATGAATTATCCCCAATGTAAAGAATAGAACAATTCTCACAACTGGAATAATAAGCACTAAGAAAAATGCAGGAACATATTCAGTTTGCTAATAATTTCATTCTACTTTTACAAGCAATAAGTAAGCAAACTTATTGACTAGCATTCCAGAAATCAATTGACATACCTGTATTCATTTGGGAGTTTTTGTTTGGTTGTTTTCATAAAAAAACCTCTTGCCATTTTGATAAGTAAAGTGTTCTTGACAAAGAAATGCTAATCCTATAGCCTCATATTGCATGTGAAAACAGAACAGACAGTATAGGGTTAGGTTAGGTATATATATATATATATATATATATATATATATATATATATGATAGTGGATAAGGAAAATCCAAGAACAATTTTCACATTTAAATTAGGATTAGATGAAAAATAGTGAGTATGCATAATAACATAAACGGCCAGATTAATGAATAAATTAATACAGAAATAAGTGCAGTCAGAATGTTTCCTAGAAACCTATATTACAAGAATTTCATGGGCTTATTTTGGACTTATTATCACAAGAGATTAATCCCTAGTGAAGGATATCAAAGAGTTTCATCCATCATGAGAATGAGAAAATTCTCATGGAAATGCAGTTATCCAGGGACAGCAGCAAGGAGTTCATACTTGATCATGACAAGACTGGTTCAAGGTTGGTTATCCTTTCATTCGTTATACAGGGCTGTTGTGGGTCAGAACTAACCCAATACACCTTTGAAGGCTAGCCTTTGTATCAACATGACTAGACTAGGGTTCTTAATAGTTTCCCACAAACATTGCATAATGGGATCAAACACAAATCTATGATGTAATTCAAATAATGTGCTTAACTCCATTATGAGATTTAACACAATATAGGTAACTGTCTATATTGTCTATATGAGCAGTCTAAAGCTTTGTTTTTTTTGGGGGGTAGGGAGTCTTATTGATTAAGATATAGCCTTGATGCAATTGGAAAATATGGTAAACTTTAATTCTGCTGCATCTGCATCTTGCATCTTGTTTATGGACCTCATACCACATTGCTTGCTGATCCCAGGAGCCATCAGAGGACTGCCAACTTCGGGTTCATTCCTCTTTGTCATTGATATAGGTGTTAGGTGCAGCTTCGGAGTTAGCATATAACCCAACTATTTGAACTTGGATGGACTTACCCATTTCTCCAAATATTTCAGCTCTTACTTGTTACATAGTTCTGAATATATATATTTAAAAGCATTATTGGCTTTGTTTCTCAAGAGAATCTAGCCTATAACAGCACCTAATAAAGACAAGTCTATTAAATAAATTTCAGAAGACAAATTCCTAATTCAATACCTCTACTATCTAGCTCTTATAATTTTGTTCAATTGTATCTTGTTTGCTTTAAATAAAAACATAAAAGATAATTATGATCAAATTCCATTATGCAACTGATTAAAACTATTATGTATAAGGTTCATAAGTTTGTAAACATTTATAATTCCTGACATTTTCAAGACTGCTAAGGAAAATCAGTAAACACTGATTGTTGAGATAAGATTTTGTGAATTTTTATGTCTTGGGCTTACTCAGAGTTAAAATGCATTACCTAATTCAGTCCATTATATGTTTAACATAAAAATATGCCTCAATTAAAATTAATAATTATATTTGGAGTCATGAGTTATTTTGTTTCTGTTTTCTTTGCATTTCAAATACTCTTCTATAAGTTGAAAATTTAGAACATGAATAAAAAATGCCTGGTGAAATTGATGTGTTGTAGCAAGTGTATGGGCAAAAATCTATCATGCACTTTTTTTAAAAAAGTCATGAACACTTTAAAATATTTATCCTGCTTAATAAGATGTGTTAAGTCTTGCCTTGATCAGATAATACCAGATGAGCATGCACACCTTTAATTTTAATTATTTCTCATATATTCCTCCCTATAACTAAGGTTACACAGGGTTGACATTCTATTTCTCCATGAAATCCACTTTCACTGAGTTCCTCCCCTAAAATTATTTCATTCAGTTCCAAATGTATTTCATATTTCAATATTATTTTTAAATTCATTAAGATTATCTGACTAATTTAAAATAATATTATTGAACTTCTCCCTCATCTTTTGCCATAGATATAATCAATTGAATTTCTACTTATTTAACCCGAAAAAATTCACATTTACAGTCAGTCATCTTCTGTGTGTTTTTCTAAAGTCAAATATTCATAGGTAAGTTCAGGTTGAAGTTGAAGAAGATAAAAGCCACTTTATAAGAGATAAAATCCCATTTGAATACAACAGCTGAATTTTGAGAACATCTCAAGAAAGGTTTGCATGAAAAAGTGAATTACGTACGGTAGATCTAATGAGCAGTGGGACAGCAAGAATATCATAAATGAAGAATTTTTAAAAAACAAAAAGGTTTTTAAAAATAAGAAGGAAAGAAAAACCAATGTGGACGTCAAAAGAGATTCTAAACCTTGTTCATAATCACAGAATGCTAAAGAAAATAGAAGAAATGATGAAACCAAAGAACTAAACCAAAAGGACAGCTGAAGAAGACAATGTAAATTATTGTAATAAAATGTGAAAAGACAGAGTCAGAAAGTCAAAAAGAATAATACTCTCAGTATATCTTAAGCTAAAATAACTAATGAAAAGTCTGAACCTTGAGTTCAGTATTGAAAGAATCTGTAATCAAAATATTGAATGATGCAGAAACCATCAAAAGAAGATGGAGAGCATAAAAGAGTCACTGTTTCAATGTAGCTCATCGACATTTCATTCCTTCATTTCAGGCCAGAGAATATACATGAGAATGAATCCTTCTGAAAAAAGAAGTTCAAGCTGCCTGGAAAGAATTTGACACAAATAAGTTTCCAGCATATTGAATAATACCAATTGAAATGTTTCAAAAAGCTTAGGAAGCAGGGGAAGCACTCACTGAGGTCTACAGGAAATTCGAAAGATAACTACTTGCCGAAATAGTAGGGAGAAATCCATATTTATACCCATTACAAAGAAATGTAACTCAAATAAAAGCACGAATTACAAAACAATACCTTTGATATCATTGAATACTAAAACCTTAACACTCGGACAAATAGGTAGCATCATGAAAATGAAGAAAATATTGAAGTTATAAAGCATTCCATTTTACTTGAATCTTTACTCAGTGCTCATCCAAACAGTAATTTTTAAATTTATTTTTAGTAAATCATTTATTGGGGGCTCATACATCTCTTATCATGATCAATACATACATCAATTGTATGCAGACCACATTTACACATTTGTTGTCATCATCTACATGAAACATCCTGTTTCTGCATAGGCCCCTGCTATCAGCTCCCCATATTTCCCCTCCTTCCCCACACCCTCTCCCCCATGAGCCCCTAATAATTTATAAATTGTTATTATTTTGTCATATCATACAATGTTCGATATGTCCCTTAACCCACTTCCCTGTTGCCTTTATCCCAAGGAGGAGGCTATATATAGATCCCGGCAATTGGATCCCCCTTTTTACTTCACCTTCCCTCCAACCTCTAGGAATCATCACTCTAACCATTGGCCCTGAAGGGATCCTGTCGTGAATTCTCCATGTTTCCAGCTCCAGTCTCCTTCCCCTGGTCCAGTAGGATTTGCAAGGTTGAATTGGGATCAGGATAGTGGATGGGAAGAAGCAATTAAGAACTGGAGGAAAGTTGCATATCTCATTGTTGCTACACTGTACCTGACTGGCTCAGATTCTCCCTGTATGAGGATGTCACTTCACCTATCATGGGTTATGGATCCCCAATCTCTACTTCCCCTCATGTATAATGATATAAGTTTTAGTTCTTTGATGCCTGCTGTCTGATCCCTTCGACACCGTATCATCACACAGACTGGTGTGCTTCTATCATGTGGACTTTGTTGCTTCTCAGCTATATGGTCACATGCTTACTTTTCAAATCAGCTCAGGTAGACAAGCAAATGGAGGCGATAGGCAAACTATTTTTAGAACAAACATAGTTTCAATAAAATGGAATGATAGTATCATTTATTTATTTAATCATTTTATTGGGGACTTGTACATAGCTTATCATAATACATACATGCATCTACTGTGAAAAGTACCTTCATGTACCTGCTGCTATTGTCATTCTCCAAATATCTGTTTTTCCACTTGAGCCCTTGATAGCCCTTTTCCTAACCTCCCTGTTCCCCCCTCCCCCACCAAGCTTCAATACTTTATAAATGATTATTATTTTGTCCTATCTTACACTGCCCAACATCTCCCCTCTTCCACTCCTCCACTGTCCATCCTACAGACAGGAGGTTATGTGTAAATCCATGTAATTGGCTCCCACTCTCTACCCCACCTTCCATCCACTCATCCAGTAACTCCACTCTCTATTGGTTCTGAAGAATTTATCTGTCCTGGGGTTCCCATATTTCCAGTTCCCATCTGTACCAGTGTATCACTTCCAGTCGAGGTGGATTTGTAAAGTAGAACTGGGATCATGATAGGTGAGGGGAGGAAGACATTAAGAACTAGAGGAAAGTTATATGTTTCATCTCTACTTCACTGAACCCTGACTGGCCATCTCCTCCCCACTACTCCTCTTCAAATGGCTGTCCAATTGCCCACAAAGGGTCCTTGAATCCTCTCTCTGCCCCGCCCCCCCCTCATTAGTCGTGGTGTGATTCTTGTTCTTTGATGCTTGATACTAACTCTACTGGAGGGAAAACCCTTTCTTTCTTCCCCAAAAGTGACTGGTGGTTTCCAAGTAGTGACAGATGATGGAAACCATAACCATAACCATTATACCATCAAGGCTCCAGTTATATACCATATACTCTTATAAACAAATTCTTAAACAGTCTGATTCTTGAATATTCACGTAATTTCTCTTGGTAGTTATATGCAAATTCTCCTTCGGCACAATATTAAGTGTCAACACGTGCAGTACCTGAAATTCCATGCTTGTCCCTACTCAGAAGAACAGTTTGAAGAAATCTATGATATTGTAGATACAGTCACTATATTCTCACCTTAGTTTGAAATTATGTTATGTGAAATAGAATTAAAATTTTACTCTAACATCAACAAAATATTTATTTTGCTGCCAGCTTAAAAAAATCTCAGCGGAGACAAAGCTTTCTACTCGCAAAAAGAGATATAGTCTCAAAAATGCACCAAGACCGCTGTCTAGGGTCACCATGAATCAGCACTAAGGCTATGGGCGTGAGTTTGTTTGGGTCTAAAATAAGTTAATGTCATTTTATCTTTTGGGAGACATACTTACACATTTTTCCAGATATGGTTTATTTTGAAAAATACTTTCTAGCCTAAGAACAGGTAACAAAGAAGGAATTGGCTGTCTATTTTATTGGAATTAGCCACCGAAACTGACAAATAGTAGCAGAACATTGTCAGAGATATTTCTAGAGGGTGAGTCCCTCCCGTCTGAACACACTCAAAATATCATGTAGGAAAAGCTGTCTTCTTAAAGCAGAGTCAACCCTCTATAATGACGTGGATGAAAAAAAAAAAGTATTTGGAAGTAAAGCCTTCTGGACCTTCATTTGCAGATGGGGCATATCTATGCTTGGTGAAGTATCGTAAATGGAAAAAGAGGGAGACCTTCAACAAGCCCGGTGGACAGAGTTTGAGGCAGTGATGGGCTTAAGCATAACCATGCTGAGGATAACTTGTACAATGGATGTTGCGTTCTGTTGTAGCAATGAGAAGTTGCCATGAGACAGAACTTCATGCTTGCATTTAAAAACAATCTGAATTCTGGAGAGCATCACTTTTCGCTGTAAAATTCAATAGAGCCCCACTAAAGAGTGCTAATTGAGGTGTGCTTTTTTCATGCACACATATGCACAAGCATATACTTACCTAGAATAGCTATACTTAGGGAGCTTTCAATTTTTGATTATTCAAAGAATTTTATTTACAGAGGCATGCAACTATGGAAGTTAGATTAAATGTTACTTTGTTAAGATGCTTTTTAGTTCCTAATGCAGCCTTAAAATTTGGAAGTGAGAATTATAAACTTCCTGAATCAAGATTTTTAGCATTAAATTTTTAATAAGGAAGAACATAACATTTTGATAGTAGGGGAGATTAGTACTGTACTTGGCATATTTAAATATCAAAACTGACTATTATCTTTTTCATGTTAATTGCAGAAAGTTGGCTTTGAGTGTGCAAGTTATTATAAACTCTTGTTTTTTCATTTTCACTCATATTATCCATAGGTAACTACAATTTGGTTATAGATTTCCCAAGTTAGTTATGGTATTTTGTATGTTTCATATTTTGAATAAGTTGCAGTACATTTTAGGTTTATTCTTCTACATAAACATTTATTAAAATAATCATAATGAATTTGCAGCATTATAAATACTGAATGAGATAAGTGAGGCTGATTTTTGATCAATTAAAGGAGACCACAAGCTGCTGCTAAATCAATATGAGGTGATATTGAACAATAATGGAATGACCAGTGAAAATGCGATCTACTCCATGATTATATTGAAGCTTATTTTCTTATAATCTATCTGATACAATTCCTAGGAGTATGAGTTTATTACAAAGAACAGTACATTGAAATTTGTAAGTAAGAATTAAATACAGTTTGGAATAATTTGGGGCAGAATTTCTTTTCCATCTAATTTACTATAATTATAAATGAATATTTATATTTTAATTAAAAGCATAATATTTTAAAAATTCAGTGAGAGAAAAAATAAGTTGATGTTAATAAATAAGATATTTACAAACAAATAAAAATTTAAACTATATAATATATATTTTAGAAACCTAACTGCAATAATTATTTTGGTGCTGTAGTGGATCATTTATTTTTAAATTACACCTATTTTATTTATTTATTAATTTATTTAGGAAATATCTGCCCTGTTCTTTCAATAACAAATCACTTATAGGTTCAAATGAAAGGTTGGATATACAAACTTATTCCAATATTATATTCAAACAATTTAGGATTGACCATATTATCATATCATGGGCTGCTAAATCCTTTATATTTATCACTTCATTTTTCTTGAATGTCATATATCAAGCAATTAGGATAGTCATTTTATTTACAGGTATAAATAATAGTCTGTTAATTCCCAAATTATATGCAAATTTCTTCAAGTTTTTATTGGTAATTTTAAAACTGTGCTTACAGATGAAAGGACTGAAGGTCAAATATATTAACTGATGTACCATCTATCTTTAGTTTGCTTTTGTTTTTAAACCATGCTTACATTCTTGCCTGCATTGTCCCTAAAGAGTTCTTAGCAGTTCAGTGACTCTGTGTGCTCAATGCATGCTTCAGTTGCGTTTATCAATTCAGAATCATGTTCACTTTCAAAGAATTGATTTCCATCCCAGCAGACAGAATCAATGGATCTTCTGTTACAGATTTTACTACTCGTAGCCTTGGCCAGAGCCTGTGGCCTGCGTTTACAATCTATGAGAGCTTTCAGGTCATTCAGATCTGCCTGTAAGTAACAAAGAAGAAGTACAGCAAAGTAACCCTGGTAAGAGCCACACTTCTAACTGTTAGCACCACAGCCCAAATCTCCAAGTGCTTTAATTAATTTTGAATAATAGCACACTTTTTTTGCTCTCTGCAGTTAATGTATTTTAAACCTTCTTTATAAGGGAATTGCTTTTATGTTGCCAATGAAGATTTTAGACAAATGCATTTACTTTCAAGTTTATCAACAAATAGAGATACATAAAACTTTTCTGTATTATCTTTCACCATTCATTTTATAAAATAGTATCAATACTGAAAGCATCATGGATAGTTAGTTTAATAACACAGATATTGTTTTCAGAGACAAAGTATGTAGGTACGTAAAATAAGTCTTAGCCCTCAAATGAAAAATTGTGGTCTAGGATTCTTTCCTACACAAACTGCTGAAATACAAAACTCTAACATTTGTTAAACATACTTGTATATGGAAAAAATATTCTGGTGAATTCACCAGTCTCAGGACTCAGTTTGAGTGAGTGCTCAGGGCAGAGTCTATTGGACTTTTAGTCAGTAGGTTAATAAAGACTGTTGCTACAGTAGTTTGTATCATTTTATATTTATATAATGACCATGTTTATATTTATAGTCAGATAATATAATAGAAGTATTTTACTTCAAAATTAAAAGAACATCATATTACTTATTAAGAAATGAGTAGCTGTCTGTGATTTTTTTTACAATATTTTAATCTAAGCAGACTCTCTTTAAATTGAAAGTATTTTTATTCTTTTGAAGAATTTTGTTTTATAAATTTTGTTTTATAAATTCAGTTGTGTAACTGCTCACATATTTCTAGTCTCCAGGCAAAATTCTTACCATTTCCCTATGCTAACAGGTATATTCTATGTCTTACATGAATTATATGGATTACACATAAACTTAACACCATTCTATCTTCTGTCCTAATATCCCTTTGATAAAATTAAAAAATAAATTCAGAATTAAATCTTAAGATTTATTTTAAATGTACAACTAATTAATCACTGTAGTAAACATGGTAAGAATTACTGTGCACACTGTGCTAGACAGAGTTCTCTAGAGAAACAAAATCAGGACACTAGCAATTTTATATATATTTATATAGATAGAAATATATCTATAACATAAGAAATAAACAAGTAATTATTCGTAAAACAGTATGAATGGCTCAATTCAACTTACTTGTGCGAGACAGCTGATACACTGGCAGTCCTTCGAGTCTTGAGGGTCGCCAGATAATCCTGTGTAGAGCAATTCAGGCTACCTGGTCACAGGCATGTCACCAGCAGTGACCAGATGACCGGGTCCTATAGTCCCCAGCTCGAGAGATGTATATCCCAGTGTGATCAAAGCAGGCTTGAAGGAACCTCAATTTATAGAGACATAGTCCACAGGGCAGGTGCCCAAAAGGTGGTGTAGCTTGCAAATCGAGGCACAGGACAAGCAAGGCAGCCGGCTTCATACTGGTCTGAACATCCAAGAGCAAGAGAGAGAAAGAGGCGAGGCTTGCTGAACCATTTATATATCTGTCTTTCAATGAATCTCACACGTGTTCATTGGCCATGCTGTCACAACAAACCTACCTATCTTTATTGGCCATGCTGGAACAACAAGTCTACCACACCAAACTCAGTTGCTCTGATTATTAACATCTTGCAAACAATTGTATTTTTGATACAATCCAAGGACCATTTTTGGTGACTGTGAAAGTGGCTTAGCTAATTCTTCACCAATCATGCCTACGGACACCAAGCAGATGTTAGACTTCCATTCTCCATCCTTCTTTTAATGAACTCTGTCATCAAATGTTCTTCTAATGAGTCTCTAATCTTACATTGGGTTTCAAGCATCCATTTCTTTTCTTTCTTTCTTTTTTTGGTTCCACAGACCTCGCAGATAGTAGTCAGAATTAAGGAGGTTATTGGGGAGGTAAGCAGGTTACTGGAAGACAGAATCAGAAATGTTCAGGATACAGTCATTGTTTCACTGCAACACCACTACTCAGCAATGACTCAATTTATTACTCGTCCTCTTAGCCGCATGATGCCTTTGCCTCTGCCTCTGTGCTGCCCTTCCCTGTGGTCTCATAGGCTCCGTGCCCCTCTTCATGGTCTCCTTGCCTCCACCTCTTGTCTTGGGTTGGATTCGTTGCTCTGCTCCATGGTTTATATCCTGGAGCCTCTGGTCTTTTGGTCTTGGCCCCGCCACTTCAGACTGTGATCTCACATATGTTCCACTGGTGATTCCTCTTCCTTGATAGTCCATGGAATCCTATCTAGGTTTCTGAACTGTCTCTTTTAGCCAGAGGAATGAATTTGAAGAAGGTGTGTCTATTCTCTTTCAATAGACCATATCCCCAAGGAAGCAAAGGATGATGACTTGGTTCAAATCATCCAGTAAGATAGAAACTCAGAATACATTTCACCGTAATGCTGTCCATTAGCATAGCCGATAGAACTCTCCAAATAAAGGGCATTTAAGGATGCTGATCTTTAAAAATCAGATCTTCATTTGTTTTATTTTTCATTTTCTTCCTTATAAGGAATCTCTGGGTAGGTTAAAACTGCTAATATTTTGGTCAGTAGCCAAACACCTAAGCTTATCCAGGGATATGCACTGGAATTCACTCTGAGGAATTGGGTGGCACTTTTTCTTTGTTTGTTTGTGGAAATATTACTATTAACTAAGTTACATAATATATTTAAAATTTAGTTATACTTGCCTTTCACTTTCTCTGCCTTGGAGCTTCACCCAGTATAAAACATGACCTGAAATTCTCTCTTCTCTTTTTCTGTGGATACTGATCCAAGCATGTTTTTTTTCCTCATGGCTACTAGGGTTACAAGCTGTGCCAGTCATCTAATCAGGTGTCAATTTGAGGATTAAGAGTGTAGGGGGGGAGTCTAGCCTGTCAATCTGGAGATAGCCAATGAGGCCTCTATGGACATGACTTTCTCCAGAGAATTCGGGAAATGTGGTAATTCTTTCTTGGAGACAGAGACAGTGTCTTTCTCAGCTCACTCCTTTGGAAATGCTCTACTGACACCACGCAACTCCCTTGAGACATCCTGAAGGAAAAGACACATGATGCTGTCCTGATGGAACCAGACCTCACAGGCTGGGAAAGGTACGTAGAAACCTCTGCTCATACGGAGATGCTTGCAATGGCACTGAATCTAGACTTCCCACCCCCTGTCCTTTGACTGTCCTGCACTTGATGTCATTGCATGGATCTGGGAAATCTGAAGGAAGCTTTATTGATTGGTATCAGAGGTAGGAGCTTCAACTGGACTGGCGGGGTTGTTTTCCTAATGTTCATTTCCTTCTGTATATAAATCTCTCTCTTATCTACTCATATGTATGTTTATGAATTTGTTTCTCTATCTCTAGTCTCACCAGACTAACACACAAGCCCTATATTTTAAAGAATTTTCTTTAGCTGAAAGATTTCTGATATTTCATCTTTTAATTAGACTTGAATGATATTTTCTAGATAAGACAGTCTTAGGCAGACCCGAAAATTATCCTCACATCATAATTAATTTTACCTGCTACAACTTTTAAATACTTTTACTAGGATTTCTTATATCTCTTATCATAATCCACACATTCCTTCAGTGTGTCAAGCAAAGTTGTAAATAAGCCACCATCATCACTTTCAAAGAATTCTCTTCCTACTTGAGCCCCAGATATCTGCTCCCCATTTCTTCCCCCCTCCTTCCCCTGTCTACCCTTCCTCATGTTTATCAACATGGTTCACTGCAGTTTATGTTAACATAGATAAGGGGATAATGTTTTTATGCAGCTCCAAAACTATAAGTCTTCTCTTTCCATTTTCTTTTCCTTGGAATAAGGAATCCATTATGGGGAACCCACAATTAAGGTGTACAAAACCATGTTGTTGGACTGAGCCCTGGTGGCCTAGTGGTTATGTGCGGGACTGCAGCCCACTGGGTTGGATGTTCACCTCCAGCAGCACCTCTCCAGGAGGAAGGCTGGGCCTCCTACTCCCACCACCAGAGGGCAGTGATGCCCCCCCCCCAAAAAAAAACCATGTTGTTCTCCTGAAAGAGTACATTTTAAGATAATAAAATCATTTAACCCTATATCTGAAATGGGCCCATGGGTATGTATCATTTGCATTATTATCTGGCACTTGGATGGTCTTAGCTTTGCATAGTCAGTGCATTTTCTACTGGCCAGTATGTGTCCTTTCACGTGCCCATAAAACTCTCACTTTTAATTAAATTATTCATTTCATGCCCTTGCTTTTGGCACCATGAACTATTCCATGATATTGTTTACGATGTTTCCCCAGTTCAAAAAGCAGCATTTTTTTCCCTACGGAACTCAGGTTCATTCTCTTGGAGAATGGAATTGGAAAGTGATTGCTGAGGAATAACTGTGCCTATGGCTAGGAGAGTTCCCTTGCATCTAGACTTTCTCCACAGCAAGGAATGGAATTTTTGCCTAAATACTCACATATATACACATTTATATAAGTGACATTTATATATTTAAACAAATATAATAAGGTGAAATATACAATCTTTGCTTTCGAAAATATGACTATCTAATGCAGGAAGTAGCAAAATAGAAAACTACCCTAATGTGATACATTTCCTAATACTGAGCTTCAGAAACTCATTTGGTAACTCTGAAAAGAACCAGTTAATTGCTAGTGAGGTTGTGAGGGTTCTGGTGGAAGCATATTAGATCACGAAGGCTTGTTAGTAGTTTACTTGCCTTCTGAGTCTGCTGATATGTGAGGTGATGATACTGAGAGAGAGAGAGGAAGAGGGAGAGAGATTCAGGTCTTGTCTGTCCATTTGTCACACTCTGGTGACTTGCATGTTACTGTGATGCTGGAAGCCTTGTCACTGGAATTTCAAATGAGAGTTCACCCAAAGTGAACAGGTTTCAAATGAGCATGCAGACTGCAATGAGAGACAAATAAAAAGCACTAATTTGCTGCCTATTTGGTAGGACGTAGCCACTGAATTCCTTGTGCAGTTTCCAAATCTTGCACAGACTGAAGGACTACTGAATGGCAACAGAACATGGTCAGAGATGGTGCCACAAGATGAGTCACTTGAGCCAGCAGGCACTCAAAATGTCACTGAGGATGAGATGCTTTCTCAGACTGGAGTGGAGAATGGCAATCTGAGTGGGTATGAAGCCTTCAAAACCTTCCTTTGTTGCTGAGGACACAACTCAACATAAGAAGCAGCGGCAAAAATTGTCTAATTAGGGCTTGGATTGTTAACCATGTGAAGCTAGGAAAATTTGGGAGTTCTCAAAAGTGAAAAAAGATATATAGAGCTTGATATTCTAAGCATTATAAAGTTGAAGTAGTCTAACATAAGTCATTTTGAATAAGGAAATCATATAATTTACTATACTAGGAATGATTCAATCAAGATAATATCATGAGTTTACTGTCAAAAGGAATATTTCAAAGTAAACCTTGGGATACAGTGCTATATTTTGTAGGATTACATCTATCCACTTCCTAGGAAATTCAAGCAATACAATTATTACTCAAATTCATACACAACTACAAAAGCTATGGATGAAGAATTCTACCAATATTTTCAATCAGAAGTTTATCAATCATGCGATGAAAATGAATTCACAACTATTGGAAACTGGAATTCCCACAATGGAAACAAAAAGGAAAGAACATAACATCTGGGGTCTCCAAGGCTTGTCTCCAAATTAGAGGCTGTCTAAATGATCCACCAACTAAAGAAGCACACTATCAACACTCATCAAAGCACTGTAGAGAAGATCATCTGAGATCAAAAGAGGGATGAGTATCAGAGCCGAAATGTGAGAATCCAGTTTGCAGAAGGTTATGGATGACAGTGGGAGCCCGAGATACTTGAAAAAGCAACATGAGCAATAGCTTACCAACCAGTGATTCCTCTTATTTCCATAATCAAGGATGGCAAGAAAGTGACCACTAAACAGAGTCGTGCTTTGGCAAGATGAGTATAGAGGTCAAATGGATCCCAGACTTGAATAGTTAAAACCTTGTCAATTAATCTCATTTCTGATGCACTCTACAACCAGAACCTGATCTAGTTTTTGACATTTTCTGTCAAAAGTGGTTTGTTTGTTTGTTTGTTTGTTAATATTTGGGTTTATTTCAAAAGTGTTATGTCATTGGGGGTCACCTGCTTGAAATAGTATTGTATGATTTTCTTCTTTTCATTGTATGAAAACCAGGATTGACAAACCTATAGGAACAGCAAGTAAAATAAAGATTTGGGGTGAGAAGTGGTCAATGGGAGCAGATGTCATGGAGTCCAGGAAGGCAAAGAACATTTGGAAACTTATTGTGATAGCAATTGTAGAATACTGCCTGTTTGAATTATCGAATGATATGCACATTAACTGCACATTAATAATGAATTTTAAAACTGTCAACATTAAATTCTACAGGCAAAATCTAATTCTCAAATAAAGAAATATTAAAAAATATTGAAAAGGAAAAAAGATATGATCTTGGCAATAGAAACCTGAAGATTCAATGATAGAACTTTGCAAAATCAATGACTTATTCATAGAAAACACTGTTTTTCAACAAAACTACAAGCCACATGGATGTCTCTATATAGAAAAAAATCAAATGTATTACATCTGTGGAAAATTGTCAGAAAAAAACCTGAAATTTGCTCTTATTTGTCAAGGAGCCAAAGCAAATGGAATAAATGACAACTTCAAAGGAGAATTCAGGAAGACAAAGTCAAATATTATATGACAAATGCAAAGACAGTGTTAGAAAACCAAACAAGGAAGAGCACATTCATTATGTGTCAAAAAACACTTTGTCTGAAAAAGTTTCTGACCTTGAAATTCCTCAAGAAAAACAGTCACTTCTGGAATTCCAAAGCTAAAAATTTCTATGAGAATATATATATATATATATATATATATATTTGCTGATGCAGGATGATGGAAAGAATGTACAGAGTCATTGTATCAAAAATTGCAAATTAACATTCCACCATATCAATAAGGTAGCAATAACCAACATGCTGAAGGATAAATTTCAAGTTGTGCTGAAAGCAATAGCCAAACACCAAGTTGGCACATGCATTGTAAAATTACAACAGGCTGAAAAGCACTGGGCGCAATCACTGGGGCGGAAATGTAGAAGACAGTTAGTAGCTGACTGATTGGAAGAGATTCAGAATTGGATCCAGTTGCAAAGAAAGGCAATGTGACAAAATGCATAAATTATAGAACAATATCAGCACTATCACATGCAAGTAAATATTTGCTGAAGATCATCTCACAATGGTAGCAATATATTCACAAGGAGCTTCCGGATGCTTAGACCAGATTCAGAAGAGGACATGGGACAAGAGATCACAATGGTGAGGTCAGATGGATATTGGGTGAAAGTAGAGAATACCATACAGATGTTTGCCCTTGTTTCATTGATTATTCCAAAGCATTAGACTGTGAGGATCATGACAAACTATGGATAATTTTAAGAAAACAGGTATTAGAGAACATGCTATTGTGCTCATGCAGAATTCATACATAGATCAAGAAGCAGAACAGGAAATAATCAATGATTTAAAATCAGTAAAGTTGTGTATCAGGGTTGTATCCCCTTACCATACTTTTCAGTAAGTATGCTGAGGAAATAATCAGAGAGGCTGGGTTATATGAAGAAAAATTCCGCATGAGGATTGGAGGAAGTCTTAGTAATAGACTGCAGTATGCAGTTAACACAAGCACGTTTGTTGAAAGTTATGATGACTTGAAGGACTTGCTGATAAAGATCAAGGGTTAGAGCATTCAGCATAGATTACAATTCAATGTGATGAAGTTCAAAATCCTCAAAATGGAGCCAATAAGTAACTTCATGATGAATGAAGGAAAGACTGATGTTTTTAAGGATTTTGGCTTGCTTGGACCAGTAGTCATAAGATCACAAGTCAAACTGCATTAGGTAAATTGTTGCACAGATTTTCTTAGAGTATTGAGCCATATGTATAGTACTTTGATAATTGGTGTGTGCCTGACCCAATGCATAGTATTTTCAATCGTCTCACGCCCATATGCATGTTGTACATTGACTAAGGAGGACTAAAAATCATCTTTCTGCTGTTGAAAGTAGCACAGCCTGCTCAATGAGCAAACCAAGCTTTCTAGGAAGATGTCGGGCCAGAGTCCTCCTTAGACCCGAGGATGGGGAGGCTTCATGTTCCATGCGTGGGCCATTTTTCAAGAGAGGTCAGGCCCTGGAGAAGAATATCAGCCTTGATCAAGAAGAACAGCAGTGGAAAAGAGGAAGGGGGCAGAACAGCACAATGACAGGCTCAAACATAGGAAAACTCCTGAGCCGGGGGCAGGGCTGGGCACTGTTTCATTCTGCTGTACTTGCAGTTGCTATGGGTTGCACTAGATGACACCTGCAAATACATGCATATATGATGACACAGTAAAAAGGTATATTCTATTCTGCAAAAAAAAAATCCAGCTACAAAAAGCACTGATATACAGCCAAGCACATTTTGGTGAAGCGTTAGGTTCAGTATTACTACAGCAAATTTGTGTGACTGTTTTAAGGGTACAAGGGAATGTGCCAGGGGCTATATTAAGGAAGCATATGTTAGACAGACTGAATCTTCTTTCCACAAATAAGAAGCTACTGAAGACTGGAAAGTGAAAGGAATTGTTAAATTTGTATTTTAGATTGATTATTTCAGTGACAATGTGAGAAATATGTTTTGCTATTCATTTCTGAACATTGGAAAACTTAAAAAATGGGAAATGTGAAAAGTCTGAAAAGCAAATGACTTATGTGGAAATATTAAAGATAAATATTTTATCAACTAACTTTTGACAATAAATTCCTAATATTTCAGGAAAGAAGCAACTAGATACTTTTCCAACTGAATTCATCATACTACAAAGCAACTTTTATTTCTGACATTTTTATAAGTGAAAATTCTTCCCTTAATCTCTCTAAACATTGGTCGTCTTAAATTTGTTATACCTTTAAGTTCTCCTTTCCACTGATACCTTCTACAGACTCTGTAGAAACTTTGATGCTACTACTGTAAGCCCAATCACAGTAAAAGATACACTTTCTCCTGGAAAAAACCTTGGGAGTGAAAACCATGGTGAGAAAACATGCTAGAAAGTTGAAAGGAGTGCAATGTAACTGAAATGTAGGTAGTAACAGATACATCGGATCTGGAGGCATCTGGTAAACTAGACAATTAATGAATTACCTAGTTAGATGTTAAAGCAATGTACAATTATTATTTTAAAAAGTAAAATAGCTTTTCATTTTACTTATTGAGAGCATTTGATGTATCTCTTAGGTGTCACGAACTTGATTCCAACTCAGAATAACCCTAAGAATATCAGAAAGAAGCACTGCCTGTTCCTGTAAGAGTCTGTCACAATTGTTGTCAAGGTTGACCAGTTGTTGCAGCTGTGATAGCTATCTGTTTCACTAAGGATCTTTCACTTTCTCTCTGACTTTATTAAACTCCACGACCCCAGCGACTCGTCCTTCCTGAGAACATGCCCAAAGTGCAACACTTGAGCTGTCCTTTTCCTTGCTCTCAGTCAGCACATTGATTTTACCCCTTCACGGGGACAATTTTTTTTTCTTTTTCTGACATACAATGGCAGATCTAACAGTATATGCCAACATCATAGTTGGAATGTATACATTCTTTAAAATCTTCATATTCATCCATCCCTTTTGACAAATAAAAATAGCATACGTAATCTTCTTCAAGTAAAATTTAGTCCTCAGAACACTTCTTTTCCTTTTATTACCACAAAGAAGTATTTTGTAAAAGAGCTGTTACCTGAAATTTTTTTTTTAAATTTCTTGATTTCTATGTCCTTGGGAGTTGGTTATGTTTGAGGAAAAGAAATCTGTGGCAATTTCATTATTATGTTCACTTACCTTGTCCAAGTTATCTGCTTAGTTGTGAGAATAATTTGTCCTCCTTTTATTGAGGTATAAAGCACACTGATGTTTTCGAAATGCTTATTCCATGTACGTCACTAAAGTCAAGTCAATTTTCAGGACGCAGCTTTTTCCAACTAGCAAACTGATGCTTCCCAATCTAAGATCATATTCCAACAGGGTCGTATATCTAAAATGTTCCACTGCTATTCAAATTGGTTTAACCTCACTTTTTTGTTTTGCTTTGTTTTCTGAAGTAGGTTTTCAGGTATTTCTTCCTAGCTTATCCTCTGCCAAAGCCTTTATTATGGGTGATTTTTCAGGGATTTTAATACCATAGCTTTCATTACTATAGCTATGTGTTTGACAACATGGCATGGAAATGGTGTTGTTGAGACAGTAATTTTTTTTTAAATTATAGACATTTTCACCTAATTGGTTTATAATAATATCAACATGAGCAATACAGTTTGAGGTTCAATAATCTGAGCTGGAATTTGGAGAGAAGAAGACATGACTGATGTATAATTGACAGTCATTGACCCATAGGCATAAAACTGAGTCCAAACTTTGAGAACTCATTATACACATTCATTATATTCCTTTGAGTCTAGAGAGCACATAGTGCATTCATACTCAATGACTTTATTTCTAGAAAAATCAAGCAGCCAAGAGGTCCTTTTAGGAGCCTAGAATTTGTCAATGTCCATGCTTTTCCTAAGACCTTTTATATTGTATATAAACAGCCATTACTTTATAAGATTAGATAACATTAATGCTTGCCCCCAAAGTGAGAAGTGAATAACATATCTAGTCTATGTGACTGTCAGAATTGGTTTTCCCATTCTTTTGCATATTAAAACTTATCATTGAAAATAAATTGGAAAGACCTGACAAAGTTATTTCCAATTTAGAAAATATTAAGAATCTACTAATGATAATATTATGCCTATAACTATGGGAAAACTTTTTAAAACAATAACTTTTATAGAAATTCGGTTAATTTTTGTCAAGTAATCATTGTTAATGTGTAATTAATTACAAATAATACTTTTACAACATCAATTTTAATATTCATTAATATTGTTTTATTTAATTATACAATTAATATAAATATATATTTTATAATTGTATATTTTTAAAATTATTCCTTTTTTGGGGGGGGCATCACTGCTCTCCGGTGGTGGGAGTAGGAGGCCCAGCCCCACTGCTGGAATTGAACCTTCGTCCCAGTGAGCCGCAGTTCCGCGCACAATCACTACACGACCGGGGCTCAGCCCGAAATTATTCTTTTTGCCTTGCTAGTTTATTCAAACTTCCCAGTATTTTTCACATCATCATATTTTCAATAGTATTTTAAGTGACATCAAACGTTTCAATAATTATAATTAAAATTATCACAAAAATCTTACTAATGTTATAAAATTTGCTTTTAAAGAATTGTTTTCTCCTTAAATAATAACAAATAATTATAAAATAATTTCATAGACATTATCCCCATTTTGGTATTTGATTTTTTTCTCACTTCACACTCAAGACTACAGTGAAATTCTGATTTTAATATATTTTGCTTTTGTTGAGTCAAAATTATTTTCAGAGTATGTTAGATAGGGTTCTCTAGAGAAACAAAAGTAGGACATTAATAATGTATATATACTTGTATATATAAATATCTAACATAAGAAATAGAAAAGCTAATTAATCTATAAAGCAGTATGAATGGCGTGATGCATCTCACTTGTGTGAGACAGCTGATACATTGACAGTCCTTCTAATCTGGAGGGTCTCCAGGTAATACTCTGTAGAGTAATTCAGGCTATCCGGCCACTAGCATCAAACAGCCATGCAGGTCGCCAACAGTCAGCCAGATGGCAGGGTCCTATAGTCCCCAGCTCAAGATTTCATTAGTGTGACAAGGCAGGTCTTGAAGGAACAAGTGACACAGTGACCCATTCCATGGATTAGGTGTCTCATGGCTAGTTTAGCTGGCAAATGGAGTCAGAGAACCACCAAGACAGCTGACTGCATACTGATCTGAAGATCCAAGAGCAAGAGAGAGAAAGGTGAGGTTTCTTGAGACATTTATATCTCTGCCCTTCAATCAATCTCACATGTGTGCATTGGCCATGTTGACCTAACTATCAAACAGAGCTTTCCACTCTGTTCTGTATTGTAAAAGATAACTAGGATGCCAATTTTGTTCATTAAATATGATTTATGAATTTGTATATTTTTGTTGTGTGCCATACTATTAGTTATGACTCAGAGGAACCTTCTATGACAGTGTAGACTTTCTCCACACTATTTCAAAAGTTACAACCCTTATGGGAACTGCTTACCTGAACTTTTTTCCAGGAAAATCTTTCTCTTTTAAAATGTGTTTATATTCTCCTGTGTTATAAATTAGGTGGGAGTTTATATTTCAGACCATCAACTTTGTATTCTACATTTCAAAACCACTCATCCAATCTTCCAGTTGTCAACCCCACACCTGCTCCTCTCACCTCTTCCCTGCCCCCATATACATTGCCATGTCCCATTTCACTTTGGTCAACATCTGTAAACAGTTAAGCACACTTACCCAACCCCCAATGCCCTGCCCACTCCTACTGTCCCTTATTTGACAACCTACAAAGCCACTCCCTTTGGTTGGGGAGTTTTTACTCCCCCCCCCCAATACCTGTCCCTCTCCGAATTCGTGCTTATATCAGTGGTGTCATATAACATTTTTCCAAGAGTATTCGGCTAAATTTGAGTCAGCATCATAGTTTACAGGTCCATATATTTCTTGAGGTTTCTTCCCAGCTTCATCATTGTTTTTTGAGATGCATAGTATTTAATCTTGTATATGTGTAGTTTCTCAATTATTCTATTGATGAGCACTTAGACTGTTATCCATTTTACTATTGTGAATTCTTCTGTAATGAAAAAGTGAATGTATATGACTGTATGTGCTATGACTCTTACTTCTTAAGGTTATTTACCCACAGTATAACCACTGCTGGATTGTATGGATGAAAATATCAGTACTAGCCTAACACTACTATTTCAAGGAATACACTACCAAATATACCAAAGGAGATATATCCAAGAGATTGCAAATAAATGACAGAGACCGACCTCAAAAAAAATCGTTCATGTGCATCAAATACTTCATAAATTGAGTCAAAAGAGCATCAAGCGAATGGGGCCAATTTTAACAGCACAGAGGGCAAACAGGTAGTCTCTAGAATCTGTAGAAAACTTCAACAACTCAATAAGGAGAAGACAAATAATCCAATTAAAATGTAGGCAAAGTACATGAACAGATATTTCGCCAAGTATAACTTGCAAGTACAACTTTCCCAAACATAGGAAGACATGCTCCTCCTGATCACTATCCATTCAGTATAAACACAGAAAAGCCAGAAGATACCACCTTACACTGGCATGGACAGCAAACCTGAAAAACAAACAATCAAAAATTCAAAAATGAAAGGAGAAAGTAAACAATGTTAGAGAAGCTGCAGAGACAGAAATACTCATTCAATGTCAGTTGGGTTGTTAAACTCTGTACAGCCACTGTCGAAAGTCCTATCTCAAACAACTGGGAATAAAAATTTCATATATTCTATAGCACTCTTGTAAGTTGAAATCACCAATCTACTAATTATAGTTCAAGTGCTACATCCCTAGGGAACATTTGAATTAAAATATTCTGCACTTGAAATCTATTTGTTTCCAACTTTTCTGCAAAAATGTTGTATCTCAATTTATTTTTCTTAATTGCATGTCTTTTTCTTTGTTGACTTTCCCCTGTATTCCTCCACTATCATCTATATCTCGAATGACCCACTTCAGCTGGATAGTTAATCTTGTGTCCATATCCTTTTAGTAATATACAGAGTTTCAGTGTATGTATTAGACACACACCTTTACTACTTGAATTGGAAAAATAGAGTATGCTTTTAGAGTGGAGTTGTATCATAATACTCAAGTTAATAAATATGATAATAAACCAAATTAATAAAATCCATCCTGGGACTTTCTGATTTTTATGGCCTGCATCATATATTTTATTTAATTGAACTCTACTTGCGTGGTGCCTAATGGTTATTAGGTAATTCATAAACTATTGGTTTAAAGAAGATTACATGCAATATATGACCTACTTTTTGTTAGGTGTCCTCGAATTTCTTCTTTTTCATAACAAACATGTTCCACAGAATGAAACGAAGTCAATCCTGAATTCTTGCAATGAACAGTGGCCATTCTCTAAAATCTTGTAATGTTTGAGTCTAATTTTGCAGCCTTCATAGCTTTGATGGCCTTCTTTTTCACTGACCCTCCATTTCATCAAACCATAACATGTCTTTTTTTCCGGACATTGATCTCTTCTAATAACATGTCAGAAATGCATTAGATGGATGCTTGTCATCCTTGCCTCTAGGAAGAATTCAGGCTGTACTGCTTCCAGTATAGATTTGCTTGTTCTGGCAATCCCGCAACACCGTAATTAAGATGTATCAATTTTTCTTTCTTCTCCCATATTCGGTGTCCAACTTGCATGCACATGTAAATGATTGAAAACACCATCTTCTGAGAGCTTTCCTTCTTAGTCATCATTCTATGAAATCAAGTGCAGCAGATGTGCCCAATGAAATATATCTTTTGAATTCTTGAATGTTGCATATATGAATAACTGCTTGTGGATCCAAAACAGATGAGTTCCTTGACAACATGATTTTTTCCTGCTATTATGTTATTAACTAAATATTATGTTATTTATTGGAAGATTGTGAGGATTGTGACTTTATTTACTTTGAGTTGCCATACATTCTAAAGGTTACAATCTTTGATTTGCAAGTCCTGCTCTCTTTCAGCAAGCAAGGTCATATGATCTGTGTCACTAAGCACAGTTTATTTACAAACCTTCCCCTAATCTTTATTTCTTCTACATAAAGTGCAGATTTTCTGAATATTTACTTATCATACAGTGATAATAAATATGATGAAAGCATATGCACCTTACCTGATTTTAAAACATGCACTATCTACTTGTTCTATGTGAATAATTGTCTCTTGTTCCATGAACAGATTTTACATAAATACCATGAAGTATTATGGAATTCCTGTATTCAAGGTTATTCATAATTTGATATGAACCACACAGTTAAATGCCTTTTTATTATGATCTACTCATTCAAATAGCTCTGTGTAATCAGTTAAACATAAGTAAATGTCTTTCCAGTATCTTTGGCTTCTACTAAGATTAATTTTAAATAAGCCATGACATTCCTTCTGTCATGCCTCTTTCTTATAATAGTAGCAATATGTTAAAAAAACAAGTCTAGATTTAGTAAGCAATACTAACAAATAAGTTCTCTTATGAATATTATTTTGTTAATGTTTCACTTATTATAGGTCTTAAAATACTTTTTCTTATTATAAAATTAAAATACATAAATAGTTTTAAAGTTTATTCTAAGTATTTTACTTTAGCATTCATCAGTTATCAAAAACTAAGGTAAACGATTTTTGTAGGAGTCTTCTAGGTCAGTAGGAAGCATCTGAGTTGTATGTGAAGAGAACCAGGGAATAACTCATGGATTAAAATAAGGAAAAGTGTACATCAGGGTTGTATCTTCTCAACATATTAGTTTAAGTTATATGGTGGCACAATCACCAGAAAATTAGAATTATATAAAGAAAAATGTGGAAACAGGTTTGGAGGAAGGCTTATTAGCAACCTGTGTTATGCAGATGACAGGCTTGCTTGCTGAAAGTGAGAAGAACGTGAAGCACTTGCTGATGAAGATCAAGGAGTGCTGCCTCTAAGGTGGCTTACCACTCAACCTAAGGAAAACCCAAGCTCTCAGAGTGAGGGAACCAATATGCGACATTATGATCAATGGAGAAAGGGTTAAAACTCTCATGGATTTGTCCTACTGGGATCCACAATCCAATGCTCATGGCAGCAATGGTCAAAATATCGGAAGACATTGTCATCTTAGGTGAATTTTCAGTACACTCTATCTTGATAGTGTTGAAGAGGAAGGGTGTTACTTTGAGGAATAAGATGCATCTGACTCAAGTCATGGTGTTCCCCATTACATCCTAAGCTTGTGAAAATTGAACATTGAAGGCTGAGCTCTGGTGGTTAATGCAGGAGTGAATGAGGGCAGGACTGCAGCCCGTGGGCTTGGAGGTTCAAATGCAGTGGTGGCTCTCAGGAGTAGCGCTGGGTAGCTCCCATGACCACCAGAAGGCAGTGATGCCCTCCACCAAAAAGAAAATTGAACATTGAATAAGGAAAATTGTAGAATTAATGTCATTGAATTGTGATGCTAGGAAACAACCTTGAAAATACATAAACAGCCTAAAAGGACAAACATATGCCGTGGGAGAAATAAGACCAGAATTATCTTATACACACTAGACATATTGTCAGGAGAGGAGAGTCCCTAGAGAAGGAATATAATGCTTGGTTGAGTGGAGGGGTGACAAAAAACACAAAGGCCTGAGATCAGATGGATGGATGCAGTGGCTGTGTCAACAGTATCAGGCATGGAAACAATTGTCAGCAGGGAGCAGAACCATGCAGTGTTTGGTTCTGTTGTTCATAGAGTAGCTGTGGGTCAGACCCAGCTCCATGGAGCCTAACAAGAACAACGAACTTGTCAACATGTGCAGAAAATCTCAAATTAAGTCCAAATGCCTTAACTTTCAGGAAATTGCCACTCACCATAAACTTATAGGGCAGAGTAGATCTGTTGAGTTTCCAAGACTGTACTCTTCATCTGAATGAACTACCACATCTTCCTTCCTTAGGTTCCAAGACTGTAATCTTTATCTGAATGAACTACCACATCTTTCTTCCTTAGTGTAACTGCTATGAGTGATCTGTTAAACTCTGGAGAACAATCATATCTTTTAGCCACTGGGCAACTCAAACTATTAAAGGTAAGCTGGTGCATTAAACATGTAGCAGATGGTCACTTTCACATCATAGTTGACATAAGCATTATCTCATATTGATGTGAAAGCTTAACAATAAATAAGGATGCATAGATAAGAAGTCATGCATTGGTATTATTGTGTTGGCAAATAAAATTAAATGTATAGTGAAATACCAGAACAACGCAAACATCTGATAGAAGTTCAGCCAGAATGAACCATGGAAGTGAAGTTTGTGAGACTTTGTCTCAAACATGTCTTGAAGTGTTATCAGGGGCATCAATCTCTGGATCGTGCTTGGGAAAGTAAAGTCTTGAAAAAACAAGACTTTCTTCCCTGTGAAAGACTGACCCAGGATTGTAGCAATGGATGTAAGCATAGGAATGACTATGAGGTTGCCACAGGCTCAGGGAATAGTTCATTGTCACATCAGTGACAATATTTCATAGGCACACAGACAGTAGGAAGCACCACCCAAAGACACATCATGGCAAAAATAATTGTTCCTGTTACTAAAGTATCCTAAACAAAGCCAGGTTTACTGCTGTGAAGTTCATTTTAATTCATAGCACTGTTAGGACAGAGTAGAAATGTCCTACAGGTTTCAAGGCTATAAATCTGTTTGAAAACAGACAGTCGGGCTGAGCCCCGGTGGTGTAGTTGTTGTGTGCGGGACTGCGACCCACTGGGACGGAGGTTCAATTCCAGCAATGAGGCTGGGCCTCCTACTCCCACCACCGGAGAGCAGTGACACCCCCCCCCCCCAAAAAAAAAAAAAGAAAGAAAAGAGACATCGTAACTTTTTCTCTTTTAAGTTATGGTTATCAGGTGCCATCAAGTCTGTTCCAACCAAGAGCAGCATCATGTACAACAGAACAAAACAGCCCCTGGTCCTGCAGCACACTCACAACTGTTCTGAGCTTGAGCCATTGATGTCATTTTGATGTCAATCCACTTCCTTTAGGATCTTGCTCTTTCCACTGGCCCCCCTACTTCATTAAACACGATGTCTTCTACAGGAAGTGGTCTCTACTAACAACATGTCCAACACAGGTAGATAATAGAACCTCTCCCCATTCTCACCTCTAATGAGCACTGTGGCTGAACTTCTCCCACAATAGAGCTTTGTCCTTTTGTTAGTCCATGATTCTGTCTACATCCTTCTCCAGCACCACACTTCAAATACATCAAATCGTCTTTGTTCTTCTTTATTCAATGTCCAACTTTCTTTTCTTTTTTTTGATTTTTTGGGCATCACTGCCCTCTGGTGATGGGAATAGGAGGCCCAGCCTTTGCTCCTGTGAAGCTGCTGCTGGAATTGAAGCTCCATCCCAGTGGGCCGCAGTCCCGCGCACAAGCACTACGCGACCAGGGCTCAGCCCAAATACCTATGACCCATGGCTTGGGTCAGGCACATCTTCGTTGTGTACCCGGCTGGCTGATCCACTCACCTTTTGAGTAGCTGAGCAGCCGCAGGCTTGAACTACTCTCTCAATGGAGTCCAAAGTCCAAAATGGAAATTCCCTACCAAGGAGTTGCCCTCCTATCATTGCAAGCCTCTCAGACAGGGCAGGGGTGGCCTGTGAGTTCCCGAGAGAGTAACTCTTTCAGGGACTAGAAATTCCCATTTTTCTCCTGAAGAGCTGCTTGCTGCTTTGCACCACTGACTTTTCGGTTAGCAGCCCAACCCATAATATGCACATAGAAGCTCAGATAAATTTATTTTCTTTTGTTGTATATTTTTTCTGTATTCTTCTCTTAAAGAGATGAAGAAAATTTGAATAAGCATAGAAGAAAAAATTGAAATGAAAGGAAAGAAATTTGGAGAGTTGATATTATGAAGTAAAACAAATAAATTCTTGAAAAACAATTTCTAAACACACTACATGCTATATATTCTCACAGGAATTTCTGTGTGTGTGTGTGTGTGTGTGTGTGCACGTGCGCATAGGACTTGAGATGCACGATAAAGGAACTTTAAAATATATGATTGTTTTTGCTATATTCATGAATGAGATTTGACACTTAACCTTAATGTCACCATTGTTATTCCATTTGGATCACAGAGGAAGGGCATTTCAAAGACAAAAGCCCTTCAGAGAATACAAATTGCTTCTATGTCTTCAAAGTTCAATGTAATAAACGTTTGTAAAAGCATTTTAGGGGATACCAACTGCCATAGAGATTGCATTCACTTAAGGAGAACTTCTAGTGAAACCAGATTTCTCACCACATCATGATTTATGAATTTGCTTTGAACAGATGTAATTATTTCTTTAGCATAATGGGATGCCTACAGAGGAAGGAACCTTACTAAGCTCAATGTCTAGGGAATATAGGACACTTAATTTGCTGCTACAGATAGATTCTCAAGGGCTTACAGTAGTTAATAGGTTGGAATACAATTTTATGCCTAAATCTAAATGGACAAAATTATATTATGATTTTTCTAACAAGATGCTAAGTCCTTTTGGTAAAATCCCTTCTAGTAAAATGCTGGGAAAATTGTGTTAATAATGTAATTGAAAAGCTTTATCTGATCAATGAAGCTAATTATATTAAGGTCAGTTGATTTCGTAACTAAAGTTATATAGAATGGTTATAAGTTTATGAGATTCTTTCATTTTAAATAAAATTAATATTTATATTTAGTTCATGTGTTACAAATTCAAATAGTAAGTAATGTAACTTACCTTTTCTTGTTTTGGTTTGGTTTTTTTGTTTTTGTCTTTTTGGGGGGCATCACTGCTCTCCGGTGGTGGGAGAAGGAGGCCCAGCCCCACTGCTGGAATTGAACCTCCGTCCCTGTGGGCCGCGGTCCCGTGCACAACCACTATGCCACCGGGGCTCAGCCTGTAACTTACCTTATTTACTTTCAAGTGATACTTCAATTTCCTTTCATTTCTCTACATAGCTAAACATTTCATTAATAATGCTATAGTAAAATATATTAAAAGTATTTCTAGTGCAAGCATCAGTTAAATGCACAATGTCCTAAGAGATGACAATCTATTAATTTGTATTTCAAGCACTGCGATTAATGTGCCAAACTCAACCTGTGCTGTGCAATTGTCCATGTATTGTACAAAGATGAGTCAAAAAGAATGTTAGTAGCATTCCAATTAATATATATTTGGTTTATTTCAACCAAAAGCATTTGCACAGCTCTCTTTGAGATCAGTGGATGGGTACAGACAATTTGCCTTTGTAACACACATGTCTTAGCTTTCATTAGGATCACTTTATAAAAAGAACCAATAAAAAAGGAAAGATCAGTACATCCCAGGGATAACAGTCTCTGCCTTAAACAAACAAGGAGCTTTTGAAAGAAAGGCCATGGCTGATTAAGAAACAAGCAGGAAAAGAGATCCAGGAATGGGTTAGGTGCTCACATTGAATCCCAGGTCCAACGTAACAAAAATTAATTCTTACAACATCTCCCTGCTCTATAGTCACCTCATGAAAGAAACACAGAAGATAAGAGTGCTAAAGCAAAATGGAGCAAAGAAATTAGATGATGCCTGGGTATTAGATAAAATCGTCTCATCTGGTGTCTTAAAAGTTTGTTTTGTCTCTCTCACTCTCTCTCTGTCTCCGTCTGTCTCTGTCTCTGTCTCTCTCTCCCTCCTCACTCCCTTAGAGACCCTTGTGGAGAAGACACATGTAGAGAGGCTGATGGAGCCATAGAAGCCACGTGGACATCCCGTCAGCACTGAGATGCTTACAATGCGACTGGATCCGCAAGACTTTCCACCCACTGACCTGTGATCTTCCTGTATGTGGCGCCATTGCATGTATTCATTGCATGAGTCTCATTGCATGAGTCTGAGGAGGAATTTATAGATTAATATTGAACATATGATCTAAGATCAGACTCATGGACTTGATCTCTATGGGACTGGGATGTTTTTTCTCAATATTCAACTGCACTTGTATATAAACCTTTTTCTACACACACACACACACACACACACACACACACACACACGTTTGTTTCCAAACAAGAAGTCATCTAAGTGAGATGTCAATGAAATCTACATGGGAGAAGCACATAAACATTAATACCAAAGGTTTGTAAATCAAATAATCTAAAATCCTAGGACTAGTATCAGAGTCTAAGTTATAAGAATCTGGTATCAGGGCCTAGATTGTAATAATCTCTTTTGCAGGAGGCTGTGAATGACAGCGGAAGCCCAAGATACATTTGTGGTATCTGTATGGGCAGTAAGCCTCCTGTGATTTTCCTCTACTGGCTGGGAAGAAACTGGTGAGCAAACAGAGTGCACTGTAGAGATGACTACTGAGGGACAAGTTGAGAAACCTGACTTGAACAGTTCAAACATTGTCAGTTAATCCCCACTTCTGATGTAAATTGGACATGGTCTGGTGTTTAGCATTGCTTGCTTGATTTTCTCATATAGGGTTTTTTTAATCTCACATGTATTAAGTCACTAGGGCTCACCTCATTCATCGAAACTAGAATAGTTTTGCCCATTGTGATGGCACTGATATTATAGCTTCATCTTTTCCATCCCTCTATAAATCCTTGCTCCTATGGATAGTAAAACTGGGAGTTTATGAGTTCATCATATGCAAAATGATTTTAAAAATTTGTGGAAAATTCCACTAATTTTGATTCCAATTCTAAATTTAGAATCCATTTTCTATACCCATTTGCATGTGCACATGTGCATATGGCACTCATGCAAACACACATTTACAAATGTATATATAAATATATTACATTTATATAATAGATATATATATATATATAAATATAATATATTTGAGAGAGTCCCCCAAAGAAACAGAATTAGTTTTCAAAGGTATGTATTTATTTTATATTTTACAAAACAAATAGAATGCACTTTAATTTTTTTCCTTTACACTTAATACTTTTGTGAAATCTGGAATTCCATTCTTCAAAATATTTTTCAAACTAATCTGTTTCAATGGTTGAGAGCACCCCCCTCCTTTTTTTCTATACCTCCTTTGCAACATTGTGCCCCTCTCCATTCGTGGAAACAAAAGGAATTTGCATGGAGTGATGTCAGGTGTTTGAGGTGTGTGGGGAAAAAAAAGGCAAGTTTGCTTTTTTGCCCTAAGCTGACACTCTGAGATGGAGGCATAAGCAGATGCATCATGATGGCAAATACAGTCCCCCATCTGCCATAACTCAGGCTTTTTTATAGCACAGTGTGAAGGAATCTTTGCTGAACCTCTAAATGTAAAGGTTGATTAAGAGTCTGAACTGATGGAACAAATTCCACATGCACTCTTCTCTCACATCACAAAACCAAGTGAGCATCATCTTGAGCTTTGATTTAATTTGATGAGCTTTATTGCAGTGATGTGTTGATGGAGGCTTCCACTGGTTTGATACATGTTTGCACTCAAGGTTTTTAGAACAGCATCATGTCTCATCACAAGAAATAATCTTGGAACAAAAGTCTGGAGCTGTTCTTTCAAAGCACAGTGTTTCAACTTGACACTTTCCCCAGGTCAATCAGAAGCTAAGGCACATTTTTTTTTTTTGTGATTCTATTCATTCCTAAATCTTCCATTAGAATTTTGTGAACCAAGCTCCAGGACAATCCAGATAACACCCCCCTGCCCCCTGCTGCCCCATCTCTTCAATGGTCAATTATGTATCTTTGAACACAGGTGCATAAATTTTGTCAACCTTTCTGTCATTCAGGAAGTTGATGAACATCCAGAAAAAGATTTGTCATCAATAGACATTTCACCTTTTTTGAAATGGGAAAACCACCCATACACTTGGATTTTTCCATAGCACTATTCTTGTAACTTGTGTTCAGCATCACAACCGTTTCTATGGTTTCTTTCTTGAGCAGGAAACAAAATGTCATGTCATGTTTTCCTCTTAAATCATCCATCACAAGAAATTGAGGTTCTAGAAAAATTCTTTTTCTGAAAAAGATCACTGTGACCAGAGAGAACCTCCCAGGAGACTGCCACAGGATACACTAATTCAGAGTGAGCTGGTGATGTTTGCCTAGAGGGAAACATACATACTACAAAAACATCGCCCAGTGGAGATTGTTTCCTTTTTGGGGCGGAGGCAGGAATATCCAGGTATAGGTATAATTTTGCTGCTATCAAATATTTTTTAAGTGGTTCTTCTTGAACGTGACACTATGGACAACAAAATAAAGTATTCTCTAATCTGGTGTCATTCTTACAATTTGGAGTATGGCTTACCCCTTTTGTATCTACTGTGTAAATTTAACTCCTTGATATCCTCTTTTTCACGCCATCAAGGCACTTGCCATTTTTGATAACAAGATCAAAGTATAAGACAATAATCTTCATCATCTTTGCTTTCTAGGAGGATTTTGATTGAAATCCTTCAAGATAGATTAGTTTTTTCCCTTAGTGTTTTGTTTTGCTTAATAATAATAATAACAACAATAATAATAATAATAATAATAATAATAATAAACACTTTAATTCTAAAGTAACAATTGTTCCAAAGTCATCCTTATTTATTATTCAACTTCCAAATACCTATGAAGTGATTAAAAAAAGGGTAAAGTAAAGTATATTATCTGATTACCTGTTCAGCATATGAATTGGATAAGTTTGATTTAAAATAAGTCAAAAGCGAGAGAAAAAAAGATAAGATGCCAAATTTTAACCAAGCTTTAGCTGTGTTAATTCATTTTACAGTGCATTCTGTCTGACGGCAAAGCTATTTATACACATGGTCAATGATTAAAAGTCTTTATGTACATGAGTATTTTGCCAATGGATTTTGGCTTCTCACTGTTATCTATAGCCTTCTGCAAACTGGGAGCTCAGAATTTAAGATGTAGTAAAGATCTCATATATGGTCTTGATTTTTATTTAAAATCCTTGCATCACACAGGCTGGTGTGCCTATTCCTTGTGGACTTTGCTGTCACCTCACTTATTGTCTACTTTAAAACTCACATTTGGGAGCCCAGATACTGGTATTTCTGATAATTGGGCACCATCTAAATTCTTCACTTTAGCACCTTAGAGGTCACTTCATTATGGCAAGCATGGGGTAGCTCTATACCATAAGAAATAATTATTCTGAGTTTAGGATGAAAATGAAATGTGAGCTCAAAATCTATTCATGTATCAATATCTCTGCTACATTTTAGAGACATTATTAACATTTTGGGGGGGAGATTATAAGTCATTCCCATGATGCATATGATAATTCTACTGTTATTGCAAATCATTCAAATATTATAGAATTTAAGATATTGTTAAGACATGGACGTTATACATGCTTATACAGGATTTTCAGACCAAAAACAGTTATATGGGCTGTTGATTTGGGATGACCATAGAGCGGTGTTACATGGCAGGAAATAATTAGTTTTCTCCTACAACCCTCAGCAATAGAAAAATGACTTCAGTCAAGGTGAGGCCTTCTTTGTAGAAGTTAATAAGATGTACAAGTATGTGGGTCAGAAGAATTAGGCAGGTATTCAGCCTCACTGCTGGGGAAATAGAATTAGATTATATGACCTCATATGTGACTGTTTCCTCTGTGTCATTATTTACCTTCGTAGGAGTAATCACATACAATATTTGCTCTTTTGAGACTGAGTAACTGTTCAGTATAATTATTTCCAGGTCCATCCATGTCATAAGGTGTTTCATGATTTCATGACTGATTTTTAGGGTTGCATAGTGTTCCATTCTCTGTGCATAGCATAATTATTTTTAGTAAATATTCTACTGATGGAAATTTTGACTATTTTCACATTCCTCCTTTTGTGAAATGTGCTGCTTTGAACTCAGAAATATGCATGCCCATGTTGTGGCTCTTACTTCTTCAGGCTCATCCGTTACAGAAATACCCAATTATTTTAGGTAGCATTATGTCACTTTAAAATTATCCCACAAACAATTACCATGGAAAGAGCAGCTAAGAAACTGAAGCATGGGTAAATGTGCTGCACACACATCTTTTAGAGTGTTGAAAAGCAAGGATATAGTTCTGTGAACTAAAGTGCACCTGACCCAAATCATGTTATATTCAACCCCCTCATATTCTTGTGAAAGTTTGGCAGTGAAGAAGACTGAAGAAGACTCTATGCATTTGAATTGTGGTGCTGAAAAGAATATTAAAAATGCCATGCATTGCTAAAAGGAAAAACAAATCTAATTTGTCTTGGAAGAAATACAGCAATAGTATTCCTTAGAAGCAAGAATGTGGAGACTGCCTCTTGTCTATTTTGGACGTGTTGTCAGGAGAGAGCAGTCCCTAGAGAATGACATCAGGCTTGCTAAAGGAGAGGGACAGTGGGAAAAAGGAAGTGACCTCATTGCTATTCATTGACACAATCTGAGGAAAAAACGGGTTCAATCATAGGAACAATATTAAGGCTGATGCAGGTCTAGGTAGTGTTTTACTGTGTTGATCAGAGAGACTATGTACTGGAACTTACTTAAGCACACCTCAATGCAACAACAGAATGCCACTTTCCACAATGGTTGCATATTTTATCAGCCTATCAGCAGTGTACAAGAATTCCAATCCCCCCACACACCCTGTAGCATTATTTCCCTATTTCTCTTGCTTTTGTTTTAATAGAGCTGTTTTCGGGGGTGGTAAGTGATATAGCAACATTGTTTTGACATGCATTCCCAGATGACTAGTGATGATGAGAAATTGTTCCTATTTTTTAGCCATTCTATTGTCATTTTTGGTGACCTTCTGGTGCTGTTTATGCTCACTTTTTAATTGAATTACTTGTTCTTCCTATTGAAGTGTTGCAGAACTCTTTGGGATGGCTGGGTCATTACTAAAGACAAGACTTGCTGTGAGTTAGATTTTAAGATCTATTTCTGCTTTTCAGTTTCTCTAGCAAAAGCTCATTGGAAAAATGATGTAGTTGTATTAAGTTATATGTTTCATTATATCATTGTTTCTAATGGAATAAATAATCAATGCAAAATGAAATACAGGTAAACCTCACATAGATATTCTATGATTTCAAAAAAGACCCATTGAAGCTAACAATGATATCACTGATTTCATACACTCTTTTAAACACCTCTTTTGTTTATTAGTTGTTTTTTATCACATCTCTGTAGTATCGACCAAACCAGAGGTCTCTTTCAGTCAACAGGCCTAATATCTGTCTGTCCTATTTCTTGGGATAGGTGAGTGAACATTACCTCTCTTTGTTGAAACAGTTCGTGAAGTCAGTTATATAAGTAAGTTGAGAAGTAAAGAATGTATAATGGCAAAACAGTTATATGAGCAATTAAAATGTAAGATGGTATGGGAGTTAGGGATTTGGTCAGCTAGACACTCCTGGCTATGTGGGGAGTTACACCTGTCAATCAAATTGTAGCTTGAAAACAACTCCTTGTAGTATGGACTTTTTTATGACAGTGAGAGGATCAGGAAACTGCCTTTCTGTCCCTCAGTTCATCTCCCTCCTTCCTGAATCTGTCTCCAGTGGTGAGTCAATAAAGGCCATTTTTGTTTCCACTGACCTTGGATCCACGTGACTCTGATTCCATGAGCCTTTGATCTCTCTGCTTTCTGCTTTGAATTTCTGCATCATTCATTGGTCTTCAGTTCCATGAGTTCCAAGAGTGACCTATGGATGAGGAGCAGACTTATGGACTTGAGTTGGATGGGCTAGGACACATTCATAGTACATAATTATTTCATGATACAAAACTATTTCTTTATCTTTTATTATAACTTATTTTATTATAGGGTATACATGTATACATATGTATATATCATGCCACACCATAGTTCAATCACACCGCACAGAATTTTACACTTGCTATCCCAATTTCCATACATTCTTTTTCTTCCAGGATTCCTTGATATATAGTCTCCCTCTTACCCATCCCCCACTCACTGTACCCCATGCATATCTCTGAGAAACCCTTATTCTTCTTGCTGCCCCTATAGGTTCATCATTTTGAGGTTTCTTATAGTGAAAAGCAAAGACGTGACATAATTTCAAAAGGGTGATCCCAATTACATGACATATCTGACATAGCAGATTATGACATAAATAATTTGAAAACCATATCAGGTCCAGCATGCATCAGAGAGATCAACTGACAAAATTCCCACTGTTCAAGTTAAAATTATGTCTTTGATCTTGTCTATTCATCTATCCAATGCACTCTGTTCAGTAGCCACTTCCCTCCCTTCCCTCAGTTGTAGATAGGAGTTCGCCATAGGCTTATTTCCTATGTGGCTTCCACAAATGAAAACTGGCCTCCCACCATCATCCATAGCATTCTGCAAACTGGATTCTATAATGGAGGCTCTGACACTAATCCCTTCTTTGACTTCAGATTATATGATTTATAGTCTTTTGATGACTGATGGTGGTATGCTTATTCCATGTGGATTTTGCTGATATCTCACTGGCATGGTTGGTTTATTGGAGACAAGATGCTACTTTACGAGAGATCATCTAATTTCTTCACATCATATGGCTTTAACACCTGTATCTTCTCTTTTCCCCTGTGTCTTCCCTTTTCCGTTCCTGAGGGTGAGTGTCAAGCAAGATGATGCTATAAGAAGTAATTATTCTTAATTTGGACTAGGATTTAGAGTGAATCTCACACCTATTCAGGGATCTATCTGTTTCATTTTTGTTGTTGATTATGCTTTAGCTCCCTTTCAAAGCATCCCTTTTAATTTATGGAACAGAGTTTTATCAATCACCCCACTAGGTCATCAAAATCTTCCATTAATCTTGTCTTTGGTTAGCTTCTGGCACAAAAAAAAATGTAAAGTCCTGTTGAGAGAGGGATATTGGGTCAATATAGGCTAACTCCATATCATAATACCTGAATCATTCACTTGTATGGAATCCATCCTTTCATGCATGAACACTATTTACACAAGCAATGAGGATGAATTGTTAGGGTAAATTTACAATAATAATCACAGAGAATGTCAGCCTTGTGTTTGTTGGAATAATACATATCTTAATTCAGCATATTGATTTAGCAACACCATGTTTGTCCACCTACCAACAGTTCAACAATCTTGGTATAGCCTTCTTCTTTCTCAGACAACATGTATGTTCTGAATTAATTCCTCCATTTACAAGTGTGGCTGGTGTAGACTCCATAAAAAGAATAATTGCTCACACATTTTCACTTATAGCCTGAGTCATTACAACCATGCTAGCTATTTCTCACAACTTGACCTTCAAAACATGCAGATATGTGACTATAATGCACCATGTCTGATAATAAACATTTTACTATTATCTTAAATGTGAGCTATAATATAGTTTTAGTGAGAGGTAGGCCTTCAAAGGAGTTTGAAAAGATCCATTGTCTTTTAATTCCACTTTTTATGAAAAATTTTAAAATTTCTCTAAAATTTTTAAAATGTACTTATTTTAGTTATATCAGCAGGGCCAACCTTGTATTTTTATATTAGTGCAGAGAAACTAAGAATATAATCAAAGGGATGAGGCAGTCAGGGTGCAGTGAAGCAACGATGAAATATGCAACTTTCCTCTTGTTCTTAAAGGTTTCTTCCCTCCCACTATCATGAGCCCAACTCTACCTTACAAATTTGGTTAGACCAGAGGGTATACACTTGTACAGATAGGAACTGGAAACACAGGAATCCAGGACTGATGGTCCCTTCTGGACCAGTGGTGAGATTGGTGACACTGGGAGGGTGGAGAGAAGATGGGGTAGAAAGGAGGAACCAATTACACAGATCTACATATAAGCTCCTCCCTGGGGTATGGACATCAGGGTCGAGGGTGAAGGGAGATATCAGACAGTGTACAATAGGGCAAATAATAATTTTAAAAATGTCAAGGGCTCACGAGGGAGAGGAGGGAAAGGAAGGAGGGGGAAAATGAGCTAATGCCAAGAGCTTAAGTAGAAAGAAAATATTTTGAGAATGTTGATGGCAAGAAATGTACAAATGAGATTTGCATTCAATGGATGTATGGTTGGATTGTGATGAGTTGTATGAGTCCCAATAAAATGACCTAAAAATATGATTGAAGCAGAAATTTCCAAATGATATGCATATTCTTATCAATTTATAAATGCAGTACCCCGAGTGGGTTAAATAGTACAGTGCTTACATAGGAAATTCAGAACTGATTCATTTATGCGTATAGTATCTCCACTGACAAGTTATTTCAAATATATCCAATTACTGCTGTGGGATATGTAGTAATTGGATTGAACTAAAATGTTTGCATTTTATATTCACTAATACAGTAAAAATCCACTGAGAAATATGTGCTGCAACATCTAAAAACTGCAAAGAGCAGAGTTGCTCTAATGAAGCCTTTCTGACTTACACATCATTATTAGGTGTAAGCACAATATAAATTTAATAATGATTTTTCTGTCATAACTTAAGCTGATAGAAATATGACACTAAAATGGATATACTGTCAGGTTGAGTTCTAATGACTCTGTTATTTCCAAGAGATTATGACAGTGATGATATTTAATCATTTGCTTAAAGGGAGAAAAAAAAACCTCTCTCTTTAAGCTTGACAATAAAAATGTAATTAAAACTTGATTATCTATCTATGACCACAGAATCAATCATTTCTTAACACATGCTCCCAGGAAAAATCAAATTCATGTTGACAAAGAAAAATATGAAAATAGTCTGATGATGATTATTGAACTGAAGCTATCTTGTCATACCAGATTTTTTAGTCACTTTGTTGATCATATACACATATAAGAGAATTACTGTTGCTAAATATTGAGCTACAGTTGCCTGTTACTGAGAAAAGTAACATTATATCACAGTGGTAGCAATAATATGCATATCTCGTGCAGCTTGCAGATTAATTTAGCTATTTCCCTTGGAAAAGTTCTCTTCCAGTGACAATTCAGGATTGTACACAATTTCCTTTGTGTAGCTATGATATACTAGCCCATCCATCGAATCCATGCATACTGAAGAGATACAGAGAGTCCGTGAACCTGGGGAAGATGTTTGCAACCAGGGTTAAAATTAGCTGGAATTAGAATACACCAAAAAAAAAGAATACCCTTGACAAGAATGATGTCACAATATGTTTAAATAGTCCCTCTGCTATCATGACACTTAGGAAAACAAATTATTTTCTTAAAAAGTAAATTGCCAAGTTTTAACTTTTAGTATCGCCATTAGAAATATGTTTATGAACTAGATCTATAATTAAATTATATCAAAATATCATATTTTTAAAAGTTAAACTTTAAAATTTTTATTGAAAATTAATATATATATATATTATCACTCCATAGTTCAATCACATCAAACAATTTGGTGCAATTGCTGCCACAATCAGTTTTCAAGCTTTCTTTTCTTTCCAAGATCCCTTGACTTTATCTCCTGTTTACCCCATCACCACCACAATTGAAGGGCTCCCCCCACACGCCCCTATAGACCTGTATTCTACTTGCTGTTCATATAGCTTTATCAGTTATGGGCTTCATATACCCCAAAACAGAAATACATTTTCATAACTCACTTGTATTATAAAACAAATCAGTCTCCGTTGTCAAATATTCTTCATTGCAAAATATATTCTTTCTAGACATACATATGAATATACTTCAGGTTAGAAAATGGATCATAAAAATGATGAGGTTTTAAATTTTTAAGCTTTTCAACATGTACATTTTAATATCAGTTTTTGACAAGAGGTTATTACAGAACAACTGCTTTTCAACTAGCATCACACTGATTCATTGTAGCTCAAATAATATATTTGCTGAAAGCACATTTCTTAGGAAAGTTGCTTAAAAATTCTATTTCCTAACTTTTCAGTGACTTGATGTGAATTTTTGTAAATTATGTTCTCCTAGCTCTTAACAAATTCCCCAAAGAACTCTTCAAGAACTTGACAAATTTAATAATAAACTTTAGCCGAGGAGAAAAGTTGTATAAGTTCAACAGAACTTGCTTAATCATGCTTGCTTTTCAATGTACACAACATAACTTTTCATATTTCTCCTTTGATGTTAAAACATTCCATTCTCTCCCAGGGGAAGAGATACCTTCTTTCTCTAGATATATTGGCATGTGCACATGTGGCTCTGTGGCTTTATCTCCATTCATCCTTCGTGTAGCTTTCAGGATAGACTTTAGCTTCAGCATTCTTTTTGAAGATTTGGAGCACTTCCATTATTGATTTTCTTCACTCAAAATCAATTTACTTCTTTGAAGTGTCTGTATTTGATTGGTTTGAGCAATATATAATATAGAAATGAGTAATTTTAAACTTTTCTAAAATATAAGTGATTGCATAATTCTGCAAATAGTTCAATAACAAATCTAATACTCAGAGGTCTGAGTTATGGATCTGTCAGATTGATTGATTGATTGAAAGTAGAGAACAACAGAAAGATGTTTACGTTTGCCATATTGACTATGCCAAGGTATTTGGCTATGTGTATTATAATAGATTTTGGAATACCTTGAGAAAAATGGGAGTTTCAGATAGTTCATTGCTCTCATTTGGAACTCACACATGAATCAAGAGGGAATTGTTCAAGCAGTACAAGAAAATATTGTATAATTCAAAATCAAGAAAGGTGTGTACCCTGTTTGTATCATTTCATTATACGTATTCAATCTGTGTGCTGAACAAATAGAAGTTGGGCAAAGTTAATAAGAAACCAGTGTCATGATGGGAAGGATGCCTATTAATAAAGTGTGATATGCAAATGGCATAATCTTATTTTCTGAATGCCAGCAGGACTTGAAGCACTTGCTTATGAAGAACAATGATTTCAGCCTTCAGCATGGATTGCAACACAATATATAGAAAATCAAAATTCTCAAAACGAGACCAATTGATGACAAAAAATGAAGAATGGAGAAAAAAAGTAAGTTATCAAGGATGTATGGTTGCTTGGACCTACAATCAGTGTTCAAGGATACAGCAATCAAGAAACCTAATTACACATTGTGTTGGAAAAATCTGCTGTCCACTTCATAGAAATGTTGAATAGCAAGGATGTCAATTTGAGGATTAAGGCACTCTTTACCCAGGGCATGGTTGGCACCTATACATGTGAATGTTGGACATTGGATAAGGATGAATGGATCCATTTGAATTAAGATGCTGACAAAATTATTGATGCACCATGGCCTTCCAGAAGAATAATCAAATATGCCTTAGAAGAGATACAACCAGGATACTCCTTAGAAGTAGAATGTGCTGAGTTTATCTCTTGCACTTTGGAGATCTTATCGGGAGAGACTAGTCCCTGGAAAGTGAAGTCATGGCTGGCATAGAAATAGGAAAAAAAAAAAGAAGAGCCTTCAGGGAGATACTCACAACAAGTGTGAGGATGATGCAGTGTTGGGCAATGTGTTGTGTTGTTCTGCTGCTCATTTATTGGCTGTGACTTGGAGCTGACTTCAGAGCAACTGCAACAGCATTAAAAAATAAACAAATCTTGGGAGAAGTTTAATTTCACGTGCATCGGACAAGTTGCCAGATGGAACCAATCCCTAAAGCAGTGGTTCTCAACCTTCCTAATGCCACGGCCCTTTAGTACTAGACCTCGTGGTGTTGACCCCAAACCATAAAATATTTTTTGTTGTTACTTCATAACTGTCATTTTGCTACTTTTGTGAATTGGGTGACCTCTGTGAAAGTGTTATCTGACCCCAAAGAGTCGCGACTCACAGGTTGAGAACCACTGTCCTAGAGAATGGCAAAATACTAAGTTCACTAGAGAGTCAATTAATGAGGGGAAAAACCTCAGCAAGGTAATTCTCTGACTTCAACAATATTTTGTTCTTTGTACATAATATTTTGAGTCAGAGTGTTCAGGGTGGCAAGTAAGAAAATCACAAGAAAATTATTTTCTTTCTTAATTTAGAAGTACCATTAAACACCTGCTAATATTTAAGTTGATTTTCTCTTATTTGAAATACCAGTTTTATAGCTCATATTTTTTATTTAAACTGGTAGTATTCCCTCCTTCTGATTTGGATTTATTACTTATAATCCTTGGATCACACAAATTTGTGTGTTACTGCATGTAAACTTAATTGATATCTCACTTATATGGTTTCTTTTTTGAAGACAAATGGTTAAGATTACAGATGTACTATTTTTGATAGCTGGGTACCATCTGATTTCTTCACCTGATTTTGCTTTAGCACCCACATCCTTAGCAATATCTTCATTAGGGTAAGTATATCATAAGGCCATGTCATAAAAATAAAACTGTTTTTTGATTCATACTTTGATTAAGTGCAAGCTCCCAATCTATTCAGTATCTAATTTATATATGCCTCTGGTTCACTTCTGAGAGACCATTGTCATTTTATAAGAGAAAAGATTATAAACCAATCTAGTGAGTCATGAGGTAATTCAATTAATATTATCATGAATCTAGTCAATTTTATTGAATTTAAGACACCTTTTTTGCTGTTGTTAGAAAGTCATCACAATTCTATTTATTTATTTTGGGGGGACCGAACAGACCAGCATGGTGTGGGTTAAACAAAACTCTTCAATGGAAGGTCTGGAAATTTTTAGGCTCGGATCAAGGTGATGAGGGGATGATGAGGTTCAGTATGATTCTGCTAACATGGGAGGAGGCGAAAGATCAGGTTCAGAGCTTGGCCTCATGTGTCTGCTGCTTCTTTAAACACTCCTTTATCTAATTTCTTTTTTTGAGATGAGAGAGAGAGAGAGAGAAAGAGAAGGTAAATATACATGTCTACTCCAGCTTTTCAGACCACAATATGTAAATCGTTTGCTTGTATTGATTAAAAGTTTAAGCAAATAGAGACTATTTACACAAAAAATGATTATTGGACACAGGGTAAAACATTCACTAACACCCATGTGCAAAGCAGAATTATGCCTGGGAGAAAAATATATATGACTCAAATGCAAAGTGAGAGATTTTGAAGTAAAGATCTTCTAGCCCAAGCCAACAATAGTTGTATAACAGCAAAGCAAGATATCTGAACCAAAGTGCAAGAACCTCTAATTCCATAATCTTGGAATAACAATACCCTTCTTCTTCCACTTAAGAATTTCAGTCTTATGGTTAATGGAATTTGTCACTGCCTTAAATCTAGTATAGATATGTTTAAGGAAAAGCCAGTTCTCTTAGCAATTTCCTGATCAGGTCCTTCTGATGGGGCCTGCATATGACATTGCATACTTTGAAAGAACAGGGGTTAGAGTGCCAGCTGTCTATAGCACATGGTCTATGTCAATCAGCTGGATAGAAACGAGGTCAAAGGTCCAATTAGGAACCTACAATTGGACATAGTCTCTGGTTGGGTTCCAAATAAGCATTGTGAAGTACCCCCCACCCTCCACCAATTGACAAGTTATCCCACACAGTTTACCCACAAACAAATTTGTAACCAGTTTCTTTGAAACTGATGTGTACTTCTCATCCCCTTGGTGTCTAGATTTGAATTTCCAGTAAATTTTACAAATTACCATCGTAGATGTGCTTGCTGATTTGGGGTGATCTCAGAGCAGTATTTTATGGTTTTCTCCTCCCTTGAATATTGAAAAACTGACCTCATACGAAATAAGGTTTCCTCTGTCTAAATGTATTTTAAGAATTATGAGTAAGTGGTTCATGAGCACTAGGCAGATTCACTAGTGCTTGGGAGACCAAAATTGGATATGGTGTAAATGTACCCTGTTACACTTAAAAATAGCTTTTTTTTGGCATAGCTTTCACATATTATCTATTAAAATGTCCAATCATAATAAAAAGTTCAATCTTCACCACAATCAACTTCAGAAATTTTCCTTGTGCTCATTTTTATTAGTTCTCCATTTCTCCCAAATTTCCTCTGCCATAATCTAGAACTCATTCATCTAATTACTGTAACTGTAGATTTATCTATTTTGTATTTGATATGCAATAAAACAGAAAAATAAAGTAAAACAGTGACAATCTCCATACAAAAGAAAGCAGAGAGCATTTACAATTAGAATAAAATGAAAATGGGTAGAAAATTGATATCAGATGATAAGGTGTTAAATTTTAACCTAACTGCATCTGCAGTAATCCACTTTCCAATGCACTCTCTGCATCATAGCACCTATTCATTTTCCTGAACTATAATCAGAGAGAATTCCCCAGAGGCTTAATCCATATGTGGACCCTGAAAATGGATTTTGGCCTTCCACTGTCATCCACAGCCTTCTGAAAACTGGGTGTTCACAATTAAATCTCTGATAGCACTCCCTTCTTCAGCTTTGGATTTTACTATGTGCAATCTTTAAATCATACTGGCTGAAATGTTTCTTACATGTGGATTTAGGTAAAGCTGATTTTGCTTGTTTGAACACAACCTTTTAAGACCGCAAAGACCATTCTTTGTGATAACCTAGCACCATTTAATTTCTTCATTACACTCTGCTACAGCACCCATAACTTCAGTGGTCTCTTCATAAGCATCAAGCATAGACATGTCATAAACTAATTATACTTAAATTGGGGCTATAATTAAATGTAAGCCCAAAGTAGATTCATGTAACTCTGGTTTATAGATGTTTGTAGTTCACTTTAGAGACAACATTAAAATTCTATTTTAGAAAGCATTATCAATCATCCTCCTATGGTGTAAGGTAATTATACTGATAGTGTCTTTAATTTAGTCAATAGTGTATAATTTAAAGACTGCAGAGAAAAAGAAATTATACAAGTGTAGGTCAACTCCGAAATTCAATACATAAATTGTTGACTTATACAAATTCAACTCAAGTGATTTGATACTTGTGATATTTATTATCACAAATAATCAGGATCTGTGATAGGGAAACCATTTCAATAATATTTGTTCATAAAGGCATAAGAATACCTATCAGCCTTGTCTCTTTATTGCTGCATTTCTCCCATGTCCACACAACAAGTGATCGATGTGGTCACCTTAACAAGCATTTCAACCATGGTCCTAGAGAGTTTCCTTCATGACTCCAGATGTTTTTCCAGTTTCTGACAAAGATCACTGGTTCCTGAGTACTTCAAAGCACTGGGTTGGTATATACCTTTTCAAAGTTTTCTTTGCATGTGAGGTCTAAGCTCATCTAAGATCAAATATTAATGGGTGAAAGCAAGTAGACATAAGTTTTCTATTTCATACTTTCTTCCAGGAAACAACCTAATAAACATTATGGCTTTATATGACTGCTGGAGAGCTAAAGAAAAGAGTATGAGGGAGAAGTCAAAGAATCATTCATTCTCCAACTCATTAGTTGTTTATCCATTCCCACTTCCAAGTTACTGTAACATGTTAGTCTGTGTAGAGTAGGGAAAATCCATAAAAACTCATAGGTGTAAGAGAATTTTATAAAAAAGGGTAATTGGACTTATATAAATCCAGCTAGACCAGGAGATGTACAGTGAAGTTGGAAACATGGGAAACTTAGGATAGATGATCCATCAAGACTAGTGATGGGAGTGGTAATACTAGGAGGTTGGAGGGATGGAGGAATGGAGAGGGAGAGCCAACTTCAGGGATCTACACGTAACCTCCTCTCTGGGGCACGGACAACAGGGAAGTGAGTGTTGAGACACATTGGACAGTGTACAGGATGAAAAAATAATTTGTAAATTACTAAGGGTTCAAGGGGAAGGAGGGGAGGAAGCATAATATAGGGAGCTGATAATGGGGGCCTGGAGAGAGGGAGAATGTTTTGAGAGTGATGATGGCAATGGGTGTGTAAAAGTGGCCTTAATACAACCGATGTTGTTAGCGATTGTGATGGGAGTTGTAGGGACCCCCAATAAAATGATTATTTTTTTTAAAAAGGGGGGGAGGGGAATGGGGAGGTTTTTTTTTTTTTAAAGAGGAGCTTGTATCAAGGCCTCAAGTGGAAAATATTGGGAAATGTATGTGGAAATATGTGTACAAATGTGCTTGATACAAATGATATACTGAATGTTGTAGTAGCTGTAAGAGCCCCCAATAAAATTTTTAAAAAATTGGTAATAAAAAAATAAATAAATAAATAGAAAAAAAAGGGTAACTGTCCAGTAAGAAAGCACCCCAACCCAGTGCTGTCCAACCCATAAGCCCAACATTACACCATATGCCAGACACCGATCTATGAAGTCCCTCTCTATCACACAAAACACAGGTAATTATGCTGACTGGAGGAGGAAAATTGAATAAGTGAGCATGTATTAGCAGTGTTAGCCAATATCTGAGTGCTGGCAAGGGTCTCCAGGCAGCTGCTTCAGCACCCGGGGCTGCATCAGGGTAGGTTCATGTGATTTCTCTTCAGAGATGTCTTGCAGAAAAGTGTGTCTTGCAAGCCGATGCAGGGAACTGGTTAAGGCAGCTGTATCCTGGTATGACCACCAGAAGGCAAGAGCCCTGAGAACCAGAAATGTGTGGCTCAACAAGCATTAATCTCCCTGCCCTTCAGTTAATCACACATGTGTTTATCAGCCAGGTTGGCACAATACATTTTAACCATCTCAGTGTCCTAGATGTTATAATCCTGAAAATAGCTAAATCAATATCTTGGTACAATCATAAGGTCTTTACCTTGTCTTACCATTTACTCAAGTTTAGAAAGAAAAACAAGTGAAAACCGGATCTGCTATTGCTACTTTTCATTGTGTATTTTTTTTAATTGTCTGATATGGTAGATAAATTAGTTTCCTCAGAAGTTACACACATTTTTATTCTAAGGATTTATACAATGTGAATTGGAAGTAAGTCCTAACCTAAGTGGAGCTATATATTTTATCACTTAAATCTAAACTGGCTTTTGATCTGCTTTGAACAATAAAATGCAAAGTAACTTGTAGTGTATCTGTCTCTAGTCTAACCTTCAAATAGTTTTTCACACTCTGTTGAATGTCTTGGAAAAATACCTTACAACACTAGAAGAACTGATGAAATGCCAATGGAAATGTTCCAAATATTAGAGGTACTTGTTTATAACAAGAAATTTCGAAGGCAACTGCTTGGCCAGATTACTAGAACAGATTCATATTTTTAACTATTCCTAAGAAAGGTGACCCAAAAAAGTGCTCAAATCAGAGAAAAATGCGATTAATATAATATGCAAGTGAAGTTTTGCTCAAATCATCTGACAGCAGTTGCAGCAGCTCAGTAATAGGGAGCTTCAAGCTGTTATTGTCTGAAAGCAAAGAATAGCAGAAAGATGATTACGTGTGCTTTACTGGCTGTGTAAAGACCTTCATCTATGTGGATCATAACAAACTATGACAGCCTTGAGAAAAATTGAATTCAAGACTACTTATCTGTGATCATGAAGGACTTGTCCATGAACCAAGAAGCATTTGTGTGAAAAAGAACTAGGGAATAATTCCTGATTTAAAGTCAGGAAAGATGCATGTGAGGGTTGTGTCCTCTCACCATAATTTATTTAATCTGTATGCTAAGCAAATGATATGAGACACTATATTGTATGAAGAGGAATATAATATTGGCATGGGAGGATGCCTGATAAATAATCAGCAATATTCAAGTGACACGACTTTACTTTCTGAAAGTAAAGAAGACTTGAAGCACTTCCTGAAGATGATTCAATGTGCATTACAACCCAATGTAATAAAGACAGATATCCTCAAAACTGGCCCAATATCATGCTGAATGGAGAAAAGATTGACATTACCAAGAATTTCATATCACTTGAATGCACAATAAATATTCATAGCAACAGCAGTCAAGAGATTAAATGAAGCACTGTATTGAATAAATGTGATGTAAAGTGTTGAAGAGCCAGGATATTACTTTGAGGACTAAGTCACTCCTGGCTCAACCACAGAATGTTCAATGACCTCATCTGTATGTGAAAATTAGACATTGGAAAAAATTTAAAAAGAAGATTAGACATTGAATAATAAGGACTGAAGAATCTATTCTTTTGAATTATTGTGCTGATAAAGATTACTGAAAGTACTATGAGCTTGCAAAAGAACAAGCAAATCTATCTTATAAGAGTGTAGCCAGAATGTTCCTTACAGGCATAGATAGCAAGACTTCATCTCACATATTTTGGTACTATTGTCAGGAGAGACCTGCAGAATGTAGAAATGTAACAAAAATAGAAACACCTTCAACAAGATAGATTGACATCCTGTGTGCAAAAATAGACTCAAACATAGGGAAAATTGGAAGGGCTGAGATCCAGGCAATGTTTCCTGCTGTTTTACATAGAATTTATTTGAGTCAGAACTCACTTGAGGGAACTTAAGAGCAATGTATTTTTCTAAAAGTAGTCTTGAGAGCATAGTGCATAAACTCATGGCCCCTAACTAAAAAGTTGGCAGTTTGAACTCAGCAGTCATTTCTATGGGAATAAAAAAAAGACTTTTTGTGATAGCTTCCATCAAATTTAAAGCATTAGACACAATCGCTATGGGGTCTTTCTTGTGTGACTCACAGTCAGTGTGAGATTGAATCTGTAGACAGTACATAACAATCTATCATGCTAATAGTTTGGTGTATTTTCATATGGTTTGCCTTTGACCCTTAATTAAGATATGAAAATTAATGAATTGTGTAAATAAAAATGGTAAGTACTTGAACCCATCTAATGAAACTTTAGAAAATAGGAATTGTTGACAGATTAAATGTGAAAGAAAGAAGCACAAGTAAAGCCTTAATTTTCTGACTTTGGTAATTTGGCATAAACCATTGAAATGTTTATGGAAATGAAGGAAACAAGTACATAATGACAGAGAGCATGTATGATAGCTTCATTTTACTTCAGAATCTAGGTGGCAGCCATGCAACTCAGGATTGGTTATTAACCTCTCGTTGTCCTTAAGTCTCTTCTGAGTAGATCCATATAGAAGAGAATTGCCAATATTTTTTCTTGATAATGTTAATCTTCTTAACAATGAAATTAAAGTTTTAAAAATAGCTGTAATGACATGTACTACATGTATAATACTAGTTAATTAACCCATCTATCATGCTGAGGATAGCTGTACACGTATCATCACACTCAATTTCAGAATACTTTTTCTCATACACATTGCTGCACACATTGTACATATACTTCCTCATTCTCAGTTGCTTTGGCCCTAGGCCATTTTTAATGCAGTGATTTATCTATAGATTTGTCTATAGTGGGTTTCATATAAAAAACAGTACAAAAAGAAAGACAGCAATAATAACAAGGACTAGTCAAAACATAGAACATCTCAATAAAATAAAATAGAAGGTATTAAAAATGGAAACAACTCTAAAATGAGTCATGAGATAATAAATGTTAGGTATTATACATTAACCTATCTACAACTCTTATAATGGACTTTACAATGTTCTCTGTCTTTAAGTTTGGGTTGAAGCTGAGGAAAATTAGATAAAGCCCACAAAAGCCAAAAAAAAAAAAAAAAGACCTTGAGTATATTCTACCTGTATCTAGTGAATGTCTCAAGAACACATTTACTGTAATGAACAGTAATAACAGGAGACCTAATGAGCTTGTGGGAGTATATCACTCATGAAGAAAGCAAAAGGTTGTTAAAATGACAAGAAAGAAAGATAAATGTGGCCATCAGAAGAGACCTGAAAATATTTTCTTAATCATAAAGCAGCTAAGACAGATGGAAGAATTGATGAGATTAAAGAGCTGACTAGAAAACAAAAGACAGGTGAAAATAAAGCCAACTATTTTAAAGAAATATCCAAAGACTTAGAATAAGAAACTCAAAAGGAAGACATATGCTCAACAAATCTTGAACTGAAAGAACCAAAGAAAAATTCAAGCTTATTGAATGAGGCAGGAGGCATCAAAAGCATATGGAAAGACTACATGATTCACTGCACCAAAGAGAAATAGCCAACATTCCAACATATTAAAAAGTAGCTTATGAGCAAGAGTCAATTACACTAAAGGAAGAAGTTCAAGCTTCACTGAAAATATTAGACAAAAACCAGGCTCAGAAATCAATAGAACCTCCATTGAAATATCAATTGGCAAACTAATGGGAAGATGTGTATTTGTAACTATTCCAAAGAAAGATTGCCCAGATGAGGTGTCAAATTATAAAATAATATCATTGATACCATATGCAACTAAAATTTTGCTGAAAATCATCAAAAAGAAAAAACAGTTGCAGCAGTACATTGAAATGGAACTGTGGGTTGTTTGTATCAGATTCATAAGAAGAGGTGGGGTTGAGCCCCAGTAGCATAGTGGTTGAGTGTGGGACTGTGGCCAACTGGCTTGGCAGTTCAAATGCAGCACAGCAAGCCTGGGGCTCCCACTCCCACCAGAGGGCAGTCATGCTTAAAAATTTTTAAAAAAAGAAGATGTGCAACAAAGTATACTATTGTTGATATCAGATGAATCTTGGTTCAAAGCAGAGAATATCAGAAAGATACATACTTGTAATTTATAAACTATCAATAGTTTTTAACTGTGTGTATTAGCATAAACTATGGTTAGCCTCAAGAAGAATAGCAATTCCAGGATGCTTCATGGTGCTTAGTCAGAATTTGTACCTGAATTTAAAGGCAATTATCCAAATACAACAGGAAGATACTAGATGGCTTAAAATCAAGAAAGCTGTGTTTGAGGGTTGTATCCTCTTACCATACTTCAACTCTATGTTGAGGAAATCATCATAGAAGATGTGTAATATGATGCTGAATTTGGCTTCAGGATTAGAGGTAGGCTTAGTAGCTCCTGTGAATTATAGATAGCTCACACTTGTGGAAAGTGTGGAGGACACAAAACACTTCCTAGTGAAGATCAAGATTAAATTCTTCAGTATGCATTACAAGTAAATGTAGAAAAGTCTAAAACCCTTAAAGAGAGGCCAATAGATAAGTGAGACAAAGGTTGCAGTTGTTAAGAAATTTGTCTTGCTTGTATCACCAATCAGGGCTCATGTGAGCAGCACTCAAGAGATCAAAACACATGTCGCAAAGGGTAAATCAACTACACAAAACTTCCGATTATTGAAAAGCAGGAATTTACTTTGAGGACTAAGTTGAACTTGACCCAAGCCAAGGTCTTTTCACTTGCATCATTTTCATGTAAATGTTGGACATTGAATTTGGAAGACTAATGCACTTAAATTGGTGCTATTGAAGAGCATTGAAAGTACCATGAACTGCTAGAGTGACAAATCTTTCTTGGAAGAAGTACCAACAGTGTTCCTTAGAGGTGAGGATAGTAAAACTTCATGTTGCATACTTTGACATTGTTGGGAGAGGCCATTCTCACTTAAGATGGACATCCTGCTTGGGAAAGGAGAGGAGCAGCATAAAAGAGGAAGAGGCAGCATAAAACCATCAGATTCATGGAATCTGACTATTTCAATGAGATAGATGGATTTACGAAATGATTGGACCGTGGTTTGCAGCAATACTCGGGAACCATTGTGGGGATAGTACAGAATCAAGCAATATTTCAGTCAGTGGCCCATAAGGTTGCTCTGAGTCAGAACTGCCTGGATGGGACCCAACAATAGCAACAGACAAAATCGTCTGATGGCAAGGCTATTCACAAGCCTGGACTGGGAAGTTCAGAAGTGATGCACTGGAGGGTTCATCCTCATGGGAACCCAGTGAATGGTTTTAGCATCACACCTTAAATTCAGTGAGCACTCAGTTGGCAGAAGGCTGTGGATGATGGTGGAAGCTGAGATTATTATTGAAGTAGAAAGCCTCATCTTTTTCCTGTGGAGATTGTGCTGGCTTCAAAGTCCTAAGTTTTTTTGGCTAGAAGTCCAATACATAACCCACTGCAGCACCAGAAATGAAATGGTATGCCCCTGTTCTCAATTCCAGAAGGCATGAAGGCATAGTGATTACACAGTGGCCTGATAACCTCAAATTCAGAAGTTTGAAACTACCAGTCACTCCAAGAAACCTTGGTTTACTAAATTTATAAAGAGTTATAGTCTCATAATCTCACAGGGCAGTTCTATCGTATCCTAAAGAATCCCTCTGGGGTGGAATAGATGGGATGGCAGTGAGTTTGGTTTGATTTTAATCTCGAACCCCTTCCCACAATGGGATTAGGGCGATAGAACGCATATTTTATTTTTCAAGAATAGATTTAGTGGAGTTAGGACAAGCTTCATGGACAGTTTCAGAAGGACAGTTTCAGCTCACAGGAGTTTGTTTCAATGTTTTCTTTGTTTAATGTTCTGCTGTCACTGTCTTGATTTTGTCTTTAAAGATGTGCTTTGTAATTGAAGTATGATGGCCAAATAGAAAATTATTTTGAGAAGATAAATATGTGGAGACACAGCATGTGTAAGCATTAACTCAGACTGTCAGGCCAGCAGGCAATATGAGTACTGAGCAGTGCTTCTAGGGACCAGGTGTGCAGGCCATGACCAAGCTGTCTGAGGCATCGCAATGCCCCAAGGCTGCAGGGATATCACACAGACAAAAGTTTCCAGATTCTGCAAGGGAGAGGACAGGCTCTGCAGGCAGTGTTGGAACACTGCTGCTAGGAAAGCATCCATGAAATAGTGGTATAAACATTACCATGCTGGCTTCAATATAAGTACAGAACATTCCATCAATACATTCAAAAATAAAAAAAATTCACATAGGGAATTCAATAAAGCAAACTACTATTATCAGCTGCCCTTTAATTTGTTCCCCACACATAACAGCATTGGAACATTGCAATCAATAGGGTTTTCATTTTTGCAAGTTTCAGGAAAAAAATCTCCAAGACGTTTTTCCTCATCTATCCTTGTCTAAAAGCTCTACTGATACCTGTTCCTCAGCACAGAAACCCGCATGCCTCCAGTAGTAAACGACAGTGATTGCGCCTAAAGTGTACTGACCACGAATCAAAACCAAGTCTCCTGAATGAGGAATGATAATATTCCAAATGAACCATCACTGCCTTCAAACTATTGTTACTTTGATTCATGAGGCTGATTCTTATTCACTCTGATTCACACACGGCAAACTCAAAGGTAAGAAGTAGAAATGATTCATGGAATCTGACTATGATCTTAAGAAAGCACAACTTCAAGAAGTCCACCTACCTAGATTCTGGGTGGATTTTTATGCCAAACCTTTAACTAGCAGTTCAGCATTTCACTAAGTGAACCCCCCAGGACTGGTTGTTATCAATCTGCTTTGCTATGAATGCATATCAAGCTACTTCAAAAAATGTGAAATCCAACTCTTAAAAAAGTTCCAATGCTACAAAGCAGATATCTGTAAGACTAAATATATTGATATGTATGGCCAATTAAATCTTTTTAAGAAAAGTTTCCCCAAAGATTCCAAAATAATATTTTCCCTAAGGTTCTAGAATCATTAAATCTAGATATACTAAAATTTATATTTCAATAGAATACTACAATTTTATTTCTGTTATAACAGCATATAAAATACTCAGCAGTTTTAGTAGCACAAGAGTCATCAAATGATCTTTCTCTAATTAAAAAATTGAATGGTATTTGCTAAATCCATATATATATTATATATATATCGATATATATATATATATATATATATCCACAGGAAAAGAGGGAGCAAACTTAAACCTGGTATTCCCGGATGTGAATGCAGCATGACACAATTGAGTGGAGAAGCAGTGGAGAGATCTGAGAGCAAAAACCCAATCCCAACTACAGGAGCTCCTGCCTCTCCCCCAAGGGAATTTGCTTTGGAGGTCAGCACTGAGGCTGCAGCTTGGGGAGTGAGATATGCCGGAGCAGAGCACATGAAAACAAATGAAGGGGGAGGAAGATAAGATGGAGTGCATCCTTACCCACCAAGCCTTCAAGGCGATATTCCCACTCAGAACAGCTGATACAGAGAGAGGATCATATGGTCGGCTCAATATGAAATAGAGCTACCCTTGCTGACCCAAGGCCTTTCAGGGTCACCAATCGAGATACAGGATCAGGATTATACCCTGTCTGGCCCAACCACACCAAGGCAAAAAACTAAGGGTGTGCAACAGAGCATGGGTCTCCAGATGGAGTGCCAAGGATATACTTTGTGACCCGGGAATGGCACCCCATCTGATTGAATCAGGAGGCAATCCTGGATGTCAGACCTTAAACTATTTATAGGTTTTTATATTATTATTTTTATATTTTACATATATACATATATGCATATATTTTTATATGCATATATAGGACATTGGTTTTTTTGTTGATGTTATCCTTATTCTATTTCTTTGGTTGCTTCATTTTAGGATGCTTTTTTTGTACATATTGTTTTCTCTACAGGTCTATCTAGATAAAATTGGCTGGATGAACAGTATTGAGGCAAAAACAATGGGACTGATGTTTCCAGGTGGACGTGGGAGAAGGGGGAGAGGGAGGTAGGAGGTGGTGTTGACTGGCCCAGGGATAAGGGACTAGCAAGTGATTCAAAATCAGTGATAAGGTAGGTGTGAGAGGTCCAATAGGGATTGATCAAGACTAATGTAATAGAGAGAAAATACTGAATCCCAAATGAAGGTTGAGCACGATGGTGGGATGGGATAAAGTATAAGGAAATAGAGGAAAGAGCTGGGGAGTAAGCGGCATTTATAGAAGTTTAAATACAGGCATGTACATAGGTGCATATATTTATATATGATGATTGGGAAATAAATCAATGTGCATATACTTATAGGGTTAATATTAGGACAACAGATGCACATTGGACCTCCACTCAACTACTTCCTCAGTGCAAGAACATTTTGTTCTATTAAATTGGCATTCCATGATGTGCACCTCCTTAACACAATCACTGAAAACAAATGTGTGCATAAACAAATGTGGTGAAGAAAACTGATGGTGCCCAGCAATCAAAAGATATAGTGTCTGCTGTCTTAAAAGCTTGAAATAAATAAGCGACCATCTAGCTCAGAAGGAAGCCCACATGGAAAAAGCACAACAGCCTGTGCGACCATGAGGGGTCAAAGGAATCCGGTATCAAGCATCAAAGAACTAAAAATTATATCATTATAAATGAGGGGAAGTGCAAATTAGGGACCAAAGTCCATCAATAAGTGAAGCTACATCCTCCTGCAGAGGAGTTGCAGCAAGAAGATGAGCCAATCAGGGTACAGTATAGTAACAATGAAATGTGCAACTTTCCTCTGGTTCTAAAATGCTTCCTCCCAACCACTATCAGGATCCCAATTCTGACAGATTCAGCTAGACCAGGGGATGTACACTGGAGTTGAATAAATGGGAAATTTACAATAGATGACCCCTTGGGACTAGTGGGGGGAGTGGTGTTACTGGGGGGATGGAGGGAAGGTGGTGTAAAAAGCGGGAACTAATTTCAGGGATCTACATATAGTCTCCTCTGAAGGGTGCAAAGAATAGAGGTGCTGGTGAAGAGACACATTGGACAATGTATGATATGAATAGATAATAACAATTTGTAAATTATTAGGGGTTCCTGGGGGAGGAGGGCAGGGGAAATATGGGGAGTTGGAATTAAAAAAAAAAAAAAACTACAGGAAAGGGGGAAAAAGAAGCTTATACCAAGGACTCAAGTAGAAAATATTTGGAAATGAATATGGCAACATGTGTACAAATATGCTTAACACAGCTGTAAGAGCCCCCGATAAAATCTTTGTTAAATATTGGTATACATGTTTTGATTACATGGTTAATAAATTTGTCAAAAACTGACAGAAAAAATATCAACAAAGACATCACATTATAAAAAATATTATATGTAATACTATATAAAAGTATGCTGTGCATTTTGACTTTTAAGTTTGTGTTTTATTTCTAAGTCACTTGTTTAATGAATAACAAGTCAAAGTGTTTTTGTATCTTTAGCAATAATTTTTCATCCTATTCTTGGGCAATGAAACATCATTTTTCATTACGCACTGGGATTCACAAATTTTGTGCTTAACTTTTAGTGGAATGATAAACTGAAGTGAGTTTAATGAGTTGAAGATTAAGTAACAGAGGCAGAGATTGTAGACAACTATTGTATGATTTTTATTTACCTAAAACAAAGGATCTAGAAATAGACAAATCAGTGGAGCATGGAAATAGAAATAAAACATCTAATAAATATGCACTCAAAGCAAAAGATGTAGTTTTATTTATTTTATTTTTTTTGGGGGGGTGGTGCATCCCTGCTCTCCGACGGTGGGAGTAGGAGGCCCACCACCACTGCTGGAACTGAACCTCTGTCCCAATGGGCTGCAGTCCTGCGCACAACCACTATGCCACTGGGGCTCAGCCCAAGATGTAGTTTTAATGTGGAGGGTAATAGGACAGGGATTTTTATCTTATGACAATGAACAGTATACACACCACCAGCATTACTCATGAATCAATTATGATTCACAGGGATCCTATAGGATAGACTAGAATTGCCCCCTTAAGACAAAGCTATAAATCTTAGAATGTTCAGAAGGTTTTATCTTTGTCTCTCAGAGAAAAGTTGGTTAGCACCTCATGGTTCAGGAAAATCACAGGCTAATGGTTAGCAAGTCTTGCGGATCTAGCGGTACTGGAGAGAGCTCCCTTGTGGCATAGCTCCCAATGACTTGTCAACAGGAATGCCTCACAGGGAGTATGTGTGCCTCACGTCCAGCAAATGATTTATCTCCTTAATGCTTCTAAATGAGATCTTCAACCTTTGATCTGATTGACAGATTAATTGCCACTCTTTCAATTCTTAATAGACTCAAGTTGACAACAGATTATATAACTACCCAAGAGATGTTTTTTGTTTTGTTTTGTTTTTCTAATTTGAGGACAAGAAAGCCAACAATAGTAGAATTGAGAAAAATCAGAAAGATTATGGAAAAAATCACAGAAATGTTCTTCTGCAATATTTGAGGAAGAGAAATCACCATTAAAATAAAAATGACCCCAAGTACAGCTTTTATAGCAAAGGAAAATTTCAAATGTCTTGCAATTTGAAACGCTCAAGATGAAATTCCTTTGCCCTTGGTTATAGGAACCAATGTTGCAGCACAATTACTTAATGTTCATGATGATCTGTTCATAGGATAGGACAAATAAATATTGTGGATAAACTTAATGCTAATATGCTTTAATGCTTTCTTTTGGACAGGACTTAGTAGCCATAGTATCCCTGAATATGATGTTCTTTTTTTTTTTTTTTGCCAATTGACAGTCTTCTTTATTTTTTCCCCCCTCAAAAATCATTTTATTGGGGGCTCATACAGCTCTAATCATAATGTATACATGCATACATACATACGTTGTGTCAGTAGTTACATCTTTTCTGGGGTGGGGTTCTTTTTTTTTTTTTTTTGATTTGGGAGAAGTAAGCCAGTTTTATAGGACAAGCAAGCTTAGGCAATTAGCATATCGTGATCTTCAAAATTAACAAGTGAATGGCAGCACAGCTTCAAGTCAGGCTTCAGAGGCCAGGGCTGTTTACAGTTACACAGGCGACAAACTACAAACCCCAGGCAACAAACTGCAACAGAGTTCAGGCATATCCGGCCTGTAGCCAGGTCAAGCATGTCTGGGCCAGATGGCTCCTGATAGGTCCCCCTTTTTTATTTTTTCAAGTAATATCCTCCCGGAAACTCCACCTGTCTTAGGTTGTCAGGACACACACTCAGTCCTTACCCGTCATCGGTCAATGGCCTTCTAATGTCACCATGGCCTATCTTAGGTTGGTAAAGAGTGCTCCTGATCTTACCCGACATTGGCTGTCAAGTTCAGCTCACGGAGGCAGAGGGTCTTATCACATACTAGTCATGTGTGCCACTCTGTTCGAGATCGCTCATCTCCAAGCGACAATAGTGAACTTGCAGGGGCCTTGCTTGAATGGTCTCAATCTGTTACTTAATAAATGCCATGAGGTTGTTGAGTAATACTGGCCGTAATGAAAGCAAAAGCAATAAACTACCGAGGGGGCCCCACAGTGGCAAGAGGTAAGGCAACAGTCCATTAAGCCCAGTCCACAGTGGATCGGTGGTCAACTCCCATAATGAGCCAATGCCATTTCCTGCTTTTTTAAAAAAACAGCAACTGTCTTCATTTTTTCATGACCCCACACCACTTACATTACACTCCTCCTCTACAGTCACCTATTACAGATAGCGATCCTTCATTAGGACAATCACCTTGGAGAAATAAAATATATGGCTGACTCTTAAGCATTATGTATTTTCCAGTAAAATCTCATGAACAAAAATATGATCAGATCATATCCAACTAGGCTTCTGTTTGTTCATAGTCTTTTCCTGAGAATTCTGAGAATTCCTGAATTTCCCTCCTTGAATGTGGGAGACACTTTCTCAATCAAATCACTCCCTGAGAGTCACTCTAGTGACAAGGCACATGGCACTGTGCTGACAGACCCTATGCTCTGGAACTGGAGCAGCCATGTGGAGATCCCTGCTAGTGCTGAGATGCTTGCACCACCACTGGAATCAGAGACTTTCTACCCGCTGGTCTGTGATCAACTTTTACAGATTGATATGGACATATGTCTAATATAGGATTCATGGGTTGAACAGGAATGGGTCGGGATTCTTTCTTAATGCACAATACCCTTTATATAAAACTCTCTTATACACAAATAAGTCTCCCTGGATATGTTTCTCCAATCTATCCAGACTAACTTACTCATTAACATTGAACTTCAGTGGATATATGCAACCATTATTCTAGAGCTTGGACAACTGAACAAGAATCTAAACAAAGTCTGCAAAAAGTTCAATGGTACTATCATGTGTTTGCTCCACATAAGGGACTCAAGCCTGCAGAGCTGACAACAGATATGAGATAATGGTGTGAGGAAGAAACATAAACAAGTTTGCCCTGAAAATTCCTCAACAGGACAGCCCTGTGTAGAAAGTTAAACTACTGCAGACTTATTATCTAGACTTACAGCAATATTATTAAAAGGTAAGTGTCTAGCAGAGGGAAGAAACTTGAATTTCTTTGAATTTAGATAATTAAATTATGTTCATATTATACTAACAACTTATAAAAGCTGTCTTCAGAATATGTTGCACATATTCAGAGTGACCAGGTCCAAATGGGAATCTTAGATGCCTTTGAAGCAAATAACAAGAGACTGGGTAGAAAACAATTATTCCAACTGCAGTGGAGTCTATTTTTGACAAGTTATTTTTCTTTACACAGTCCTTTTGTACAAGATACTTAACTACTAGAAAAAAAAAAACTTCGGGAATACAGTACTATACTGGACTGCCTTTTAAGTCAACTTTACTGACCAGAAATAGACAGTTTATTTTTTATTTTTTATTATTCCGCTTCAGTAGCATTGTTTATATATGTTTCTTCAAAAGTTTTTAAAGCTGAAAATGTCTGTAAAGAGCATTATTTCATGTAAAAATGTTAGCCACTTTTTAAGTGTGCATAAAGTCAGCTCAATGTATGTAGGCAACTGCTACAATAGAGGATAGAGGACAAGAAGAAAAATTATCTTTGTGTATCAGTGGCAGCATGAAATCTGTCTAGAAGATTAAAATTCCAGTTGATGTGATTGATCAACATCTGTCTTGAAAAGATAACATCGTGAGGTGTGGGATGTACTCTTTAAGGAAGCCAGTGGGATGGTTCCAAAATAAGTGTTTGTGACATATACATGGATCTATAGATTGATGTATAATTTTTAATATTTCAATATATAAAAAATGAAAACCTTTGCTGACTATGTATTGAAAAAATAAGACCACGAGAAAAGAATTACTGCAAAGTGGTGAAATTCAGCCAACAAGCAAAACAAATGCTACTGTTATGAGATAATTTCAAAAGGAAAAATAAAGACTGATAGCAACCCATTTTCATTTTTTAATTGCACAACCTTTAAGCTAGATCACTAAAAAAATTCAAGAGTACACAACTTTCAAAGTTAAAAATATTTTATATGGAAAATAAATGTAATAACCACTGCTGGGGTTATGACTTCTGCTGTGGTAATCACTTCTGTTGCGGAATGCAGAAGAAAGGCTTCTGTGGGACTTCGGAGGAGGGGGAGGGGCCACAATTCAAGAGGGTTGTTTGAAGGCACACCCTCACCTAGACAGTTAATCTGGTACGAAGTATGCATTTGTAAATTTCACTTTTCATATAGAGTATTACAAAGTTAAACAAATTGTTTCCAAATTTGAAGCTTAAGAAATAGCTGTAGAGGT